>JAYEAL010000147.1:0-198727 GCA_036419045.1 Scirpophaga incertulas
TGTCAATTGTTAGAAAAATTATACTCAGAGAAACATATCGCGTTTTTATTAATATTAAATATTAATAAGTTTCTCCACATCATTAACATTTTGTCTCTTTTTTATAATTTAAATGTTTCTTTTTTTATGTCTTTTGAATTATTTTATGTCAGTGTCAATTGTTAGAAAAATTATACTCAGAGAAACACTATCGCGTTTTTATTTAATATAACTGCTTCGTCTTTCTGGACGGACCGCCTGTACTCATGATATAGATCCCCACCCAATCGTCCTTGATGGCAAACATTATATCACGAACAAATACTGGAAAATACAACAAAGCTCTTAGACTCTGGAAATTATGAGACCGGTTTACTTTGGCGTGACCATATTTCATTTGTACCATCAAGTCGCGACTAGCCTTATCTCGCTTTATTAGCCTCGAACGAAAAATGGCAAAAGATCCAGTGTACGCTAATACCTATCGACAAAACATACACGATATGATTAATAAGGGCTATGCTGAACTGTGTACGGAATCATTAGAACCAAGCCAAATCATCTGGTACCTTCCTCACTTTGGTGTCACCCATCCACCAGGTATTCTTTTGTAAAGCGCTGCCATAAATGGTCTGCAAGTCGCTGAGCTCTCCTCCAGTCAGCAATGATGTGGAGAAACTTATTAATATTTAATATTAAATAAAAACGCGATATGTTTCTCTGAGTAATAATTTTTCTAACAATTGACACTGACATAAAATAATTCAAAAGACATAAAAAAAGAAACATTTAAATTATAAAAAAGAGACCAAAAAGGGTCTGTGGCATTGCTGGTCGCCAACATGGCCCCGACGGTGTGAAGCACCCGAACTATTGGCCGGTGACCAGTAGTGCCACCTTTCGTGTGTGCCTACGCAGCACTCCCCCTTTCGTAGCAATATCAACAACCCGCACTATTCCGTCTTTGCCGGGATGTAGCGAAACTACTCGTCCCCGAGGCCAGCAGTTCCGTGGAAGAGTTCCGTCAGCAATGAAAACTAAGTCTCCCACTTGGAACTGTCTTGATTTGGATATCTCTTTGCGTGGCACAAGCGTAGGCAGGTATTCTTTTGTAAAGCGCTGCCATAAATGGTCTGCAAGTCGCTGAGCTCTCTCCAGTCAGCACGTCTATGAAGGTCGGAATCGTCAAAGGTTTTTGTTTGAAGGTCGTTACTTGTATTCCCGATTAAAAAGGAGAATGGTGTGATTGCGCAATCTGAATTGACATCAACACCAACGTGTGTAAGTGGTCTAGAGTTTATTATGGCTTCTGCTTCGTGGAGTATGGTGTTAAGGATCTCTTCCCTAGGCGAATGGTCTTTGAGTGTTACTGATAGCGTATTCTTAACAGATCTGACGAGACGCTCCCAGCATCCTCCCATGAACGGTGCGGAAGGGGGAATAAATTTCCAATCTATTCGCTTAGAAGTGCAAAATTCGTACAACTCTGGCAAAAACTTGGCTGCTCCAACAAACGAGGTCCCATTGTCCGAGTATATACAGGAAGGACACCCTCTTCTTGCAATGAAACGTCGTATGGCCATTATTGCAGAACTGGCAGATAAGTTTTCGACGATTTCTAAATGAAACCCTCACTTACCTATTCAAGAGTTTCGCATGTCTTCGATGATATTTGGAGCTGCATCAAGTCCATGTACAGCGTTATGGGTGAAAAATCACAACGCAAATCGTTTCTTCGTCTCAGTTCCCTGATGCAGCTAAATCTATCATCGAAGATCACTACCGAACCTTTTTTAAGACATCTACGACATACCTTATTGTCGATGGCCCACTGCCATCGATCATCTATATTAAGCGACAAAAATTCTTTGCAATGGAGTATATTATGATTTTGGGCTTTACAATACGTACATGCATGTGAATTATTACTCTTTGATTCATTAGAAGAAATCGCATAGACTTTGTCTCTGGCATTGACGTTATGTTTGATGACGGGATGACTTTTGACAATTTGAGATGTATCCATAGAAATAAATCCAAATTTAACGTGTAAATATGCTTCGTGTTCCAAAAAATCTGCTAATATTTGTAACTTGAATTTGCCAGTAGATGTATTTCTCGATGCAAAATCTAACCAACGAGAACGTAGCAAAGGAGTCAGCTTACCGATTATCGTATTAACTAGTTCCGGTGCGGCGAGATATTCGGGTTGATTCAGCAAATGAATGACTTCTACACAGTTCCGATGCGGCAGGCCATGACATTCAGGTCACGAGACTGCTCATACATACCAAGTCTTGGGAGAGACTTAACTAACGCGAGCTGTTGGAGCACTATGAACTCAGGTTGAGCAAACCTCATTTCCAAAGCCATCATTATGTGATCCGGATCTGCCGAAGAAACAAGCAGCATCGACACAGCCTCTTTTGCTGCACCGTGAAGTGCCGTGGAGAGCCGGATAATATTGTCGCTCGGAGAAAAGCTGTCTTTCGATTGTTCAAAAGCTCTCTTGAAATGTAGCCAATCCAGTGCGCGACCATCAAATTTAGGAATATCACATACCTTAATTTTGTTCTTGCCCAGATCTGCTATGGTTCTTGCCAATAATAAAATATTGTCTTGTGTACCTGTCGTTTCATTATTAGTTTTATTTTTGTTTGCAACATAATTACTATTATAGTTGTGAGTACCTAAACCAGAGTGAAAATATGAGTGTTTGTTTGTTGTTTGCGCAGTGTTCGAAGCGTCCTTTCGATGTAGCTCCGGAACTAGAAAGGTCTCATTTGACAATACATTATGCGCTGGATCTGATGGTAAGGTACGTGAAATTAAAACTGGAGGCTCCGGTGCACTAGCCAAAGCCTCGTTTTCATGAGTTTCCCTGAAAGCACAGTGAATTGGATTAGATTGTTCAGCTACTACAGATTTGTTCTGCGAGTCATCTAACCAGTCTTCAATATAATTAGTTTTCGAGCTTTGTGCAGAACTGCAAGCGATGGCTGCAAGCTCCGTTTGCAGCTCAAGCTCGGCTATAGCTTTCTGACGTTCGGCTATGGCCTTTTCACGTTCAGTTTCAATACTAGCAAGTCGTTTTGCCGTATTCTAATTTAGCAGTGAGCTCTTTAAATGTTACTGTGTTCGCTGATTTTACACTTGACCTAGATTGTGTTTTACGAATCGTATTAGAAATGACTGAGGTAGAGCTACGAGAAACGATTGGTGCAGGGGCACTTGCAACAGATTTCATAGAAGGCTCAAAAAAGGGAATAACGTTACCTGCAGCATGTTGCTCCCGGGACGATGCTGGCGCTAGGGCGCCGGAGGCGGAGGCATTGTCCGTATTGAGAGAACCATCTCTCGGCACGTCATTTGAAACCAACTTTGAAATATCCGATTTACATTTCTTAGATGTAGCTCTTGTCAACATAGGCATGGTTACTTATTTTCAATACTTCTGACACCAAAAATGTTAATGATGTGGAGAAACTTATTAATATTTAATATTAAATAAAAACGCGATATGTTTCTCTGAGTATAATTTTCCTAACAATTGACACTGACAAAAAATAATTCCAAAAGACATAAAAAAAGAAACATTTAAATTATAAAAAAGAGACCAAAAAGGGTCTGTGGCATTGCTGGTCGCCAACAGTAACTTAAAACCATAATCCTACTAATTGGGACCACTGAGACACACAAGTCTTTTATAAAGTGCACACACAAAACCGGTGTGAAGATAGCAGCCAAAAGTAGCAGCCATTGTATAACCCGACAAATTTAAAATGTCGATTTTAAAACATATATTTTATTCTAAGATTTTGCGTCTAGAATGCTAATTAATAAGAATAATTTATTTATAAAAATAAAAAAAAATAGATTTTATAAAATAATCGTAATGAAATGAACAAAAATAAACAAATGAAAGTAACGTGAACTCGCCCACAGAAAAAAAGTAATATAACAGTTTGTACCATGTAAGAACTAGACACAATCAAGGTATATCTGATAATACAAGTGTTTCAGGAAAACTCATATATAAATCAACTAGCAGACAAATCTGTGTTTAACATACACAGTGTATCGGAAATGTTCTATTTTATTGGCAAATCATAAAGTTGGATATTAGAAAATTTCTAGCTCAAAAACAAAGCCGCGTACCACTTTGGCACCTATAGGGTATTATGAGTATGTTCCTGTTCTATCAGTGGACACCAAATTTATGAAAATATCTAGGGGATAGATTAATTAAATCACCCAGCAGCCACCCAGTGTATTGGAAATTGTTTCGTTTTTTTTTTGCAAATCATAAAGTTGGATTTTAGAAAAAAATCTAGATTAAAAACAGAGCCGCGTACCACTTTGGGGCCAGATACGTAGTATAGTATGTTCCCGTTATTGGGTCAGTTTCAAAAAAAATGTCCCGCAACGAAAATGAAACAAGAAAGAATAATAGGAGCCGTAACAAAAAAATATAACAAAATGGAATGGTAAAGTCGGGGTCACAGTAGATTTAAGCTGTGGGACTTTGCTAGTGGGAAAGCCACGCTTTGGCATGAATTAGCCGGCTCAACCGGAGTGATACCACGGCCTCACAGAAAACCGGCGTGAAGCAGCGTCTGTGCTGTGTTTCGCCAAGTGAGTGAGTGAGTGAGCTGTACCGGAGGCCCAATCCGTAGGAAATGGGGTTAAAAGGTGACAGCGCACTTGTCATTTGTGTTGCGGGTGTTCACGGGCGGCGGCAATCGTTTACCATCACCGTCACCTATTTCATGAAAAAAAAAACTCAATCTATGTTTGTTTCTATTTATTTTTTCTTAAGCACATTAATCAACAATGTCAATGAATTAACAATATCGCTTTTACGGTATTTTTCCATCATTCAAAGGTAATCGAAAATATTAAAATATGTCATTCCGGTGACAATAACAAATTAAATAAATTTATAAAATTTACGGTTCTTGATATTTTCCGATAACATTATTATATTCACCACTATTTTTAAATTAGTGCAAATATTTTGAGGGTAAAGTATATAATTGAATTATGAACATTTTTCTTTAATAAACATAGGGTGAAATACTGATGATAAATGTTCACATTCAAATTTATAAACTACCCTTACAATAAGGTAAACGCTGGTAATGTCGTCAGTGTACCAGTACCCGTCAGTTTGTAGAAAAAGCACAATATTTTTAATTCTGCTAATATTAAACTTTAATCTTTTTGTGGCAACATTTTCGCAATAGTTTGCTGTATAATTTAAATGGCAGCACTAAGGTAAGTTAGAAATGGCGTCAGTGTAACAGGAAAAGAAAAGGAGTCCTCGCATATTTTTGTATATTTTATAAGTGCAGCGACTGAATTCACGACAGACCACCACGTTGGATTACACTTTTACCAGTATCTGTCAGTAGTTTGGTAAGTACGATTATTATCCGAAATAGCTAAGTGTTGAATCTAACAGGTTTTAACCTCAAAGTTGATATTATTAATCGAATTTAATAATTTTTTGTGCTCGACAGTAATTGGTTCATATAAATCCCGCCGTGACCCAGTGACCGTCAATAATCGTACTATTTTGACGACAATTGGGACTAGCATGTTACGCTGCACCAATTAACGTCATCATTGCTTTTAAAACATGATATGACTTGAAATATTAGGTTTGGCTGTAACTGCATGGATCAGTTTAAAATTAACAGTAAATTTAAATTACTGGTTATGTCATTAAAGTGCTTCAAATATTATAAGTTTGCTTTTTCAATGTTTTTGTGTTGTGTGTCGAGTACTGGGGTGTCGAGTATTGGGACATGGGAGTAATACAAGGAGATTTCGCTAGATATTGTAAAACTCTTTTAAAAATAGTCATTATTAAATAGATAGTTCTTAACATTTTGTTTGCAATGTTTAAAACTTATTCTTAATTATGGTAAAACTTTTCGGTAATCATAAATTTACATTAGATATCAGTTGCATTTGAAATAAAGCAAGTATTGCCTTAATGATGGGATACGGATTAATTAATAATACTACATACTACTCTTTGTTACGGAAGGTCCATCATAATTTGTCGAGTAGTGTATTTTTTCTCTTCTTTTTTTAAACTTTGATATAATAGTGAAAACACATAAAGGACATTATTCTTTAAGAGCGGAAAATTAATGTGCCAGCCAATGAAATCATGACATGTCACTACTGAACAGAAATGCAATTCCAATTTTATAATTAACTAGCTTTTGCCCGCGACTTCGTCCGCGTGGAATAGTGACTTCCGGCAGATTTTTGGTTAACCAACAACATATTTATATTTATATTTGAATAAAGATTAATATTATTATGTTGATACAACTTAAACAAATTATTTCGACCAAATTTGGTACCATAAAAACGGTCATTGTGACTAAACCTTAAAAGATAGACATATGCCGTCGCGGACTTTTTTTTTAGATCATGTATAGAGGAATAATTCTTTCATACATATTTTTTGTGTATCTTGAACCGTTTTCGCAGCGCACGCAAAGAAAGCCTTCAAAAATGAATAATTTTCCCCGTTTTTTACACATTTACCGCTCTGTCTTTGCTCCTATTGGTCATAGCGTAATGTTATTTAGCCTATAGCCTTCCTCGATAAATGGACTATCCAAAAAAAAGAATTATTCAAATCGCACCAGTAGTTTCGGAGATTAGCGCGTTCAAACAAACAAACAAACAAACTCTTCAGCTTTTATATATTAGTATTAGTATAGACTAGTATAGATACTTTATTAACTACTAGCGACCCGCCCGGCTTCGCACGGGTGCAGTGAAAAAAGGTTATGGTGGGTTATCCCTAAGAGATAGACATATACCATCGCGGACTTTTTTGTGGATTTTTGTAAGTTGTACAATACTGTAGTACATTATTTTGGTCTATCTCGTAGGGTTCAGCCAGCGTTTGCAATATAAGCGCAAAAAAACGTGCTTATTTACGACATCACATTAGAAACCTTTAAATTTATCAGTGTTTCTCTACTATATTATGCATTTATTATACATACAAACCTTCCTTAAGAATCACTCTATCTATTAAAAAAAACCGCGTCAAAATCCGTTGCGTAGTTTTAAAGATCTAAGCATACATACGGACATACAGCGAAAGCGACTTTGTTTTATACTATGTATTGATCTATAATTTTCATACTTCAGATATCAGATAAGAAGATTGTTCTATATAATTCTATACCACAACAGTAAAAATAACAGCCAAGTGCGAGTCAGACTAGCGTTGCTTTTTATACAGTTACAGTGTAAACTATAGTTTTTTCTCTAATTATTAGTAATGAACTTGTAAAGGAAGTTGCGTTCAGACTATCTGATGACAGTTCCGTAAGAATAAAGGGAGAAAAAAATACCCCTTGATGGCTTTGTTGCTGGTTCTTTCCAGCCCAAGGCTAACGAAAGCCGTATTGCCGGTCGCTAATTAGCTGGTGCTCTTCTAGGTACCGTAGAAGGCAGGTGTTAATGACCTTCTCCATAATTTTGGAGAGTAAGGACGTTATCGCGATTGGCCTGTAATTTGACGGGTCGGATCGGTCACCTTTTTGGGGATTGGGTGGACGTGGGCGATCTTCCACGAAGATGGAACCCTTTTCTGCTGATAAGAAAGACGGTAAAGTCGCGTTAATACGGGGGTCAATTCAGGGGCACACGTCTTTAGCACCACTGCAGGATGCCATCTGGCCCACTTGACTTATGTACGTTCAGGAGCTTGAGTTCCCGCCTGACCGCGCGCTGTGTAATGCGGATTTCCGGTAATGAACTTTCACACCGAGGGATGGTAGGTGGTGTGGCTCCTTCATCGTCCATAGTCGAGTTGGAGGCAAAGAGTTCGACCAAGAGGTTGGCCTTCTCTCTTGCGCTGTGGGCAAGACTATTATCGGCTGCTCGCAGTGGTGGGAGACTGGACTGGCAGAAGTTCTGTTGCGCAGCTTTGGCGAGCGACCAGAAAGCACGGCTCCCACTGGGATAGCTTCCTAACCGCTCGCCAATCCTGGCCACGTGTTCCGCCTTGGCTTCAGCAATAGCTTTCCTGTTGGATCTGGATGCGGCATTGTACTTTCGCTTTTTCTCCGGCAAGTCCGGATCCCGACTTTTTCTGGCGTTGTCCCAGGCGTTGAAAGCAGATTGCTTGCGGTTTGCAGTCCTCCTGCAGGCATTATTATACCAGGGACGACTGCAGCCCCCAACAGAAACAGTGGCGCTGGGAATGAATTCTTTCATTCCCATCAACACTGTCTCCGTGACGCAATCTGCGCAAATGTCGGGATCTGCGGATGAAAAGCAAAGCTGCTTCCAGGGATAGGATCCGAAGAATTCCCGGAGTCCATCCCAGTCTGCTGACTTATACCGCCAGACTGTTAGTCGTAGATACGCGTCGGGGTTGCGCAAGTCTGGCGGAGCTACGAACAAGGCAGTGATCGGATGATCCGAGAGGAGCCTCGACCACAACCTTGTATCCGCTAGGTCGTGAAGTCAGCAGTAGATCCAGCAGGGAAGCTGATGGCTCTCTATGTCTGGAATACGGGTGGGCTGTACAACCAGTTGAGAGAGACCATAGGCCGAAGCCATGTTGAAGACAGTTCTACCCGGGAGGTCAGTGGTTCTGGACTTCAACCACTCTTTATGATGAGCATTAAAGTCACCAAGCCCACCACCTCCGCAGATGGATACTGCTCCAAGGCTCGGTCAATCCCCTCTTGGACGTGCTCAATAAGCTGAACTGACCCTATTTCACTGGCATGGGATCTGT
The DNA here is from genome assembly GCA_036419045.1 of Scirpophaga incertulas. Lineage (NCBI taxonomy): Eukaryota > Metazoa > Arthropoda > Insecta > Lepidoptera > Crambidae > Scirpophaga > Scirpophaga incertulas. The sequence goes on from JAYEAL010000147.1 coordinate 8,768, forward strand.
AAAGGCACGCGTAGATTCGGGTAAGACCCCCATGGTCCACGCGTAGCCAGAGTAACGACAGATCCCGATGCTCGAGGCCCCGAAGGCGGCGACAGCAAATATCGCCCCGGACGTATACGTACACTCCGCCTTTACGTAGGAAAGTGTGTTCCAGTTCGTAGCCCGGATATTTTAAGTACGAAAACATCGTCCGGCGCGCATATTTGCGTCTCCGTTAAGAAGAGCAAGGCAGGCCGAGCCGTCTCCTGATGTTGCAGAAATCCATTTTAATTGTGGATTGGGTGTCCGCCGTAAAAACTTGCTTCTTCTTATTGGCCGTAGACAAAGAAAGGGCAGATTACAGTACACAGTGAGAGAGTGGGTTGTGTGAGGAGCTGACACGCGACACGGAAGGGCCCCCGGTGCCCCCCCGAATGCAGTCGACGGGATCCACTCCGGTCTCCTACTCCGGCACGACGACCGTATGACGGGATTTTCGCCGGTTGTGTGGGACAGCCTCCCAGGTCGGATATTCCTGGGTTCGGGTCCCCTACTGACCGGCAGGTGGCCGACGGTAACCATTTCCACCAGGTCTTCCTGTACCGCGTGTCAACCCGTCACGCCCAACAAACTCACTGAGACCAAACACTCCGCCGGCCTCGAATACCGCCGCGATTCCTCACCACAAGAGGTATAGGAGGGGCGCATGAAGGAGCGGCTGTTTCTACCTTTCAATCGAAACGCGTGATTGCTTCACGACCGAAATGGGCAGAATGGTGGTACCAACCCGCACAGACCCGGAAATTATAAGGCTATCCTTATTAGAACCGAGCCTTACCACAACTGTAATAGGAGGGGAGGAGGAAGGAGAGGACATCGATGCCACGGAGGTTAGGGGCAAATGGCATCGAAGGCTCGAGAAGTCGGGGTCACGTACCCGAGCTGTCTATAGAGCAACCGGACAGGTTATAATTAGACAACCTCTCTGACTATTATATATACTTGAATATGGCCTATGTTCAGCAATAAACATGTATTGGCTTAAATGATGACAAATGAAGATGAAATAATGACTAGGCTTAAATGATAACAAATGAAGATGAAAATATTACTATTGAAAATTATTAGATCTTTATTCTCAGTGACATAGAGTTCAAATTTATCACAGAAAATTGACGAGCTCTCGGACATTTTGACGATAATTGGGACAAATCTGACGGATACTGGTACAAATGGCTCAATTTCAATATAAATATTTATAATAATTTCTTCTTGCCTCACCTACTTAATCGCATATATTAACAAGAAAGAATATTAAATTCTGTACATATTAGTGTAATAGTAACATCCATAATTATAATACTGTCTATGTGACATGATTGCAAACACAGCTTAGTTCAGAAACTGACGAGTATTGGGGGTTTTACCTTAATTATACTAGAGACATTTGAATCACACAAAACCACGATTCCAATTAAGTATTTGACACATTATATTTTTAAGTATGAATTCTGTTAATAACAAGCAGAAAGTCAAAAGGTTATAGAAATACAGCCTGTTACCACATTCTTACAGGCTATGTGTATAAATTCTATCACCACGTGATGTTATTGTTTAACTAACTTACAATACCCACTAATGTTCTTTATAGCTTATATAAAATAGTCACAGGCAAATCAGGCAAATACCTAACATATTTTTTAAAGGTCTGGTCGGTCTGGTAGGTGGTATAACAAACCGAAACTTACCCGTTCTCATAATATATCTGTAAAACGATGGCATAGTCAGAAACTTGAAAATCGCGAAAAACTTTGGGTTTCCCATACAAAATGTATTTCTTACGCAAAAAAAATGTATGGTACACCAGATTTTTATTTTCCGTTTATATTTTCCTGACTGTGCCATCGTATTACTTGCATGTGTTGCTTGCATGGGTACGTTTCGGCTTGTTATACCCTTTTCCAAACATATTGTACAGGCCGCGGCGCGTAAGTCTAGCGATGACCTTCAGAGAGCAGAAATCAATTTTTCATATAAAGTGAGCTATTTAACAAGTGCAAAAACATCCCCACTACCGACGTCAAGCGCTAAACTTACATAGCCGTGATCTGTATAGTCTAATTAAAGCCCTTTATAGCATGTCACCACATTGCAATAGGCTATTGTAATAGGATATTTACGAGGGGCGGTCAAAAAGTTCGCGGAATGGCGGGGGTGAGGTCGCTCCTCCAGGTAGCCGCTACTTGAGTAACTCATAATTACTATATATGCCAATTTCTAGCCTAATTGGGTCATTAGCTTTCGAGTTACAAACGAGTAAACAAGTAAATCGGGAACAAACTAGCCACTATGGAGAAAATTGAACATCGCGCCGTCGCGCGTCGTAAAGTTCCTCACCAAACAAGGAAAAACGCCTCAAACTATTTTGCAAGAGATGTTAGCTGTTTACGGAGACTCTGCTCCTGGTAAAACCATGATTTACAAATGGCACGGCCTTTTCAAGCAAGGAAGGGAGTCAATTGAAGATGATCCTCGACCTGGACGGCCCATTGAGGCCACTACGCCGGAAATCATTGAAAAAGTTGAAAAACTTGTATTGGAAGACGGAAGGTTGAAGAAGAAACAACTTGCAGCATCAGTTGGAGTATCAGAAACCACAATTTTAAATATTCTTCATCAACATCTTGGCATGAGTAAAGTGTGTTCAAGGTGGGTCCCGAGAATGCTCACGCCGCTGCAAAAACGTGAGCGCGTCAACTGTTCCCGCGAGTTTTTGGACCGCTGTGGAGAAGATAGGGAAGAAATTATGGCCCGAATTGTAACCGGTGATGAAACTTGGGTTCACCACTATGAGCCTGAGTCAAAGCAGGAGTCGATGCAGTGGCACAAAAAAGGCACACCACCCCTAAAAAATTTAAAGTGTCGCAATCGGCCGGAAAGATCATGGCGACTATTTTTTGGGATACTGAAGGTATTCTTTTGATCGATTATAAAGAACGTGGTGTTTCTATAACGGGAGAGTACTACGCTTCCCTATTGGACCGATTAAAAGAAGCTATTAAAGAAAAAAGAAGAGGAAAACTGACAAAAGGTGTACTCCTTTTGCACGACAACGCGCCCGTTCACACGAGTCATGTTGCGACGGCTGCCATTCATCGATGCGGTTTTGAACAACTACGCCATCCACCCTACAGTCCAGACCTGGCCCCTAGCGATTTTTATTTATTCCCAAAGATGAAGAAAGAGCTGCGTGGAAAAAAATTTAGAGACGATGATGAAGTCAAGTCGGCGATTTCGGCGTATTTTGACGCCCAAGACAAAACCTATTTTTTCGACGGTATTAATAAGTTATATGCCAGATCCGAAAAATGTATTCGTGTTAAGGGGGAATATATTGAAAAGGAAAAATAACATAATGTATCATTTCATCTTTTTTCCCAGTCATTCCGCGAACTTTTTGACCTCCCCTCGTATATAGCCTATTACTATGTAGTGGCTTTACAGATATACCAAGTCAAAACAATGTGGTGTCAAAAGTTAACTGTTTAATTTACTTATGTACAATACTAATGCTCTTTATACTTTATAAAATATAATAAAAAACAAAACAGTCATTTATAACACATTTAGAACAGTCTAAAGCCCTCTGAACTACTCACCGTTTGTACTACCGGTACAATTATAAATCTAGTAAAATTAATCTTCACCATCACTATCTGTATCACAAAAGTCATGTGTACGTTTTTTTGGACTTACATTACACTTATTCTTAATGTTTTGATCAAAGTAACTGCAAGAGGGCTCATTTATATTATTTTCCGAAGATATGGGTTTTGTGACAAACAATTCTTTAAAATCCATCCTTATATCATTTGAAGAAATATTGTAGTCGTTTGCATTCTTTACAATATTCAATAATCTTTTTTTGCTGTAATTAACTTTAACTGATTCTAGAATTGTTATTTTCGGATTCGGACGGCTCTTTTCTACAACTTTCTTTGCGGGTTGTATGTCAAATATTTCTTCAGATAATGCAGGTGCTATATTTTTAGAATAAATAATTTTGTCACTATTCAAACTTATATTTTCAGCTGACATTGAAGAAGGCAAATTTCTTAAAATTCGACGTTTGGGTGGACATAACTCATAAGAACTTGAAGAGCTTTCATAACAAATTCTTTTAACCGATTTGTTCGACCTTAACAAATTGTGTTTGTTTAAAGAAAAACAACTGCAAAATTCTCTTTCCACAGAATTGTCGCAAAAACAGCTAAAACTACTGTATGAAATTGTATTTGTGTCAACATTTGTCAAAATCTGATGAATTTCCATCGTATTAGGTACTGCTATCAATGATTTTAAAACTTCTTTGTAACTTTCTGTAATTTCTTCAATTTCACATTCTTCAATATTATACACTTCTATACATGTATCTTTTGTGTGCGTATATGCATCTTGAGCATTATTTATATCAATTCCGTGTAATACTTTCCTATCTAGTAGTCTTTTTATAAATCCTCCTACTCCATCAGCCGCGCCCTTACCATGGGACGCTTCGAAGTAGTTCCAAGTGCCCTTTAGACCAAAATAATGCATAACATTGTTAAAGAGGAAAAAAATTTTTCTTTTGTCTGTATTGGGATGATGGTCCGTCAGAATCTTGGTCCGTCTTATCTTGAATATAGATCAAAATAGGCTGTAGATGTGCCCATATTGCTTCGGGTGTATGACTTATGGAATTTGAAAATGTGCAAAAGCATTGAGCTTTCTCATTATTTTTGTACAGTACACTGGTATGCAAAGATATTTGTTGGGAACCGCCAAAATGGACAGCCTGAACTTCCTGGTGCATTTTGCAAGCGTAATTTTCTGAGAAATCGCAATGTAAAATCATTTCATTAGACTTAAGATTATCTTTCAATTCTCTGTAAGTATTATATTGATGAGTGATGTTAAATAAATGCACCTTATAAGCCCGAAATTCCGACTCAAACTTCTCTATAAAGTTTTTTAATGAATCTGGCTTGATTCTCCTTAATCATCCTTTTAGTCACTTTCTTTTCACCATTCTTATCATATTCATGATTTTTGAGGTTCCATTCAATCCAAGAAATGTTAGCATCCTGATTTGTCGATGAGTAGTCATAGTTAATTTTTTTTTCTTCACAAACCCTACAGTCGGAATACATACAGTTTTTTGATTTCTCATCACAAACAGTCGCTTTTACTGCTTCCTTCAAATCTTTATAGGGCACCATTGATACATTTGCTTTTTTTAATGAAACAAATTTAAAATCCATATTCGCATGCTTTCTACAAGCACAAGTATCTCTGTCAGACAATTTCGGGCTTAAAACATAAAATGGTTTTCTTCTTATAAAAGTTGCATAAGAAATCGCAAACCCAGTGTCATTTACAAATTTTTTATGTGTATTTTTTAAGGTATCAAGTAGCAATCTCTTTTGCATTTTTATCCCTTAAACAGGCCCCGATAAACCGCTACTGTATATTAAGTGTTATATATAGATTTAGGCTTAAAATAACGCCCTTTCCGATTCCTTATCAACAAATTACTGAAAAAACACTGAAATAGCTGAAAAAATGACGTGGGAAAACATAATCCCATTGCCTGGGTAGGTAGGTAGACAACTCTTATCTGTATATCTATATATAAATGGTGAAGGCTAGTCTGTTCATAATATATTTATTTTATGTACTTATTTCATTTATTTACTTTTATTTTGTAAAGAGTTTGAAATAAAACAACAATATTATGCATTCGTTTTATAATCATAACTGTAATTATTATAATTTTTTGATGACATGTATAAATGAAATATATTTATGCCCCAGCACCAGAGGAAGCTAGATGGAACGCTTTCATGCATGGATCAACGCATAATGTAATGTTACACTTATGATATAAATAAGTAAAACGTATGTTTCCGTGACTGGTGCTTTATTTCGAGTAAATTTCAAATGTACACTTCAAAATATAAACAGTTTGACATATATTCAAATATAGAGCTTTTATTGAAAAAAGGTCTTATCTTAACACAGCCCCCTCAATAAAAGCTTGTATAAAAAAAAACACATTACTTAAGCCTTAAGACATAACCTATCTATAAATTTCTTAAATAGCACAGCTCCTAAAGGCTTTGTACATACATCGGCAATTTGGTCAGACGACCTGACATATTCTAATTTGATCCCATTCATTTTAATTTTCTCACGTATGAAGTGATAATGTATGTCTACATGTTTCAGCCTACCGTGTTTCCACTCATTATTACACACTGAAATTGCAGACTTGTTGTCTTCATAAAGAATTACATTTGAAATATTTATATATAAATGCAAACATACGAAACGCAACCATAAGGCCTCACTAGTAGCTAAACTTAGAGCTAAATATTCGGCTTCAGTACTAGATTTAGCCACGCAAGTTTGTTTTTTTGATATCCATGATACAGGACAACCAAACAGGAAAAATACATAGCCAGATGTCGACTTGCGATCAATTAAATCTCCCGCCCAATCGGCATCTACATAGCCACATAGACAATCATTCTGACAATTATATGTCAGTTTATATTTTATTGTGCCTTTCACGTACCTAAATATTCTTTTGATTGCATCCCATAATTTGTAACTAGCACATGACTGATATCTACTAACAATATTAATTGCAATGCATAAGTCTGGTCGTGTACACAACATTACATAAGTAAGACAACCAATAGCTTGTCTACACTTATTTTCTATTTGTTCATTTTCAGAACACTCTCGAATCAAAACTTTATGATCAAAATTATTTTCGAGTGGTGTACACACAGCATTACATTCATACATATCAAACTTTTTGAGAACATTTTCAAGATATTTACATTGATCAAGAGTGATGCAGTCCTTATTCTTATTAAACACAATGCCTAAATAATGATGAACGATTCCTAAATCACGCATCTTAAAATTATTTCCTAGAGTGTTTTTAAACTCAACAACTTTATACTCCGGCTTTCCAAATAAAAGAAGATCATCAACAAAAATTATTAGAAATGTCAAATAATCATCAGAATTTTTAACATAGAGACAAGAATCATACTCGCAGTTTTTTAAATCTAATTTCAACATGAATTCATGAAATTTCATATTCCAACACTTTGGAGCACACTTCAAGCCATAGTGATTTTTGTAATTTACAGACTTTATTATGTTCTACTTCAAAACCTTTTGGTAAAGACATGTAAATATCTTCTTGAACTTCACCATTCAGAAAAGCATTACACACATCCATTTGATGAATATTGACATCGTATTTCAAACTTACTGCCAAAAATATTCTAATAGTAGTGAGACGAGCAACAGGACTATAAATCTTTTTAAAGATCATATATTTTTGCAAAAATCCTCGAGCTACCAATCTCGCCTTATATGTTTTGACATTCCCATACTCATCCCTCTTTATCTTAAACACCCATTTACTATTAATTATTTCCTTGTCTTTAGGTTTATCTACAACTACCCAAGTATTGTTTGCCTCAAGTGCATTAATTTCAGCTCTCATTGCCTCAAGCCACTCGCTAGCCTGTTCACAAGAAATGGCTTCATTGTATGTGCGAGGTTCGATGAGATCCTCTTCTCCAAAATAGCATTCATAATCGTTTAAGTAATACGGCCTATTAGTTCTAGATCTTAACCTATTAGACCAAACACTAGGTTCTGAGAGTGGTGTTACGTCATCATTACCTGTTTCGATTTGAATGTCAGAGCTTTCCTGCACATTATTTAAGGAATCACACACCTGTTCATTTGATGCAGCATTTGGAATGTGACTATTAGTTACTGAGTCATTATCATCACACTCATCATTACTAACATCATAACTATCAGTTGTCAGCGGAACTTCATTCATCTTATACGTCGATTCGTCAATAGAACTGTTATCTGGAATTGGTAAAATATTACATAACACTTCAACCTTGATGGTGTCTTTAAAGAAAACGCGATATCCTTTCGTTTCTTCCCCGTAACCAACAAAAATTCCAACCTTACTTTTTGGGTCTAGCTTTTGCCTCTTTTGTTTTGGTATCAAAGTAGCTACATTGATACCAAATTCCTTAAGAGTCTTAATATCAAAAGAGTCACTATTATTGAACCACAGTTGAGCTGGAGTTTCAATTGGAAATCTTGTCGGTCCAGTCCTATTTATTACATAGACAGCAGTATTTACTGCCTCAGCCCAAAATTCCTTACCTAAGTTTTTACTATTAATCATCGTTCGCGCTGCTTCAGTCAAAGTTCTCATCTCTCGTTCAGCCCTTCCATTCTGTTCAGGAGTATATACTACAGATTTTTGATGTCGAATGCTATATTTACAAAGAAGTTCACTAAGACGACTATTTACAAATTCCAGACCATTGTCTGTTCTTAATGTTTTAATGTTTATGCCAATGACATTATTTACATCAGGGGTTCCCAACGTTTTCTTGGTCAGGGACCACTTTGACATAGTTTTTTTCGGCAGGGACCACTATTTAGTTATTAATTAACTAAATTTTAGTGTAGTAAAATAAACTGTAATAATCAAACTGAAACTTTAATTCAAACTCTAATATGAATTACATAAAAAGAAATAATAACATTTTAGGATAAACTTTCGTAATTTTAAATTAATGCGATTTCTGAGCTTGCATCTTCTTCACGAGTTCGGCTATCCTAGGACTGATATTGTTACTCAGAGCCACACGTAAATCATCACTTACTTTCAAACGATTTCTCGCCTTGTTTTTTAATACCAGCAAAGCAGAAAATCCTTGTTCACATAAATAAGTGGTTGAGAAAACGATAAAATAGCGTAAGGCGATTTCTCGAAGTTTAGTATAAGAAAGTGCTTTTTTACACCAAAATGACTCAAGTGAATTCGATTCAAAAGCATCCTTGCAGTTTCTGTCATTTTGTAATTCAATGAGCTCTTCTTGGATTTCTTCTGTAACTTCACTAGCGTCCGTGCTAAAAGGGTTACGAATCATTTTTTGATCAAGATTAGCTTCTTCGTTATATTCTGGGAAGTAACGATTGAATTCATCAATCAACATATGTAAATGAGTCTTAATGTTTTCTTGAATATTTGCTGTAAAAGCGTCATACTTTTTGTCTTCCACAAGTGATTGTAATGTCGCAAACGCAGAATAATTATTTTCTTCAATTTTACGTAACCACAATTGAAGTTTGCAGATAAAAGCACGAAGTTTATCTTCAAAAATGAATATATTTGCGACATTCTCTAAGTTTTTATTTCCAGAACCTTGCAGTTGTATATTTAATTTATTTAAATGTGTGAAAATATCCACAAGATACGCCAAGTCCATCTGACATGCCAGATTAGTAAATTGTTTCAACAAATCATTATTTTTTTTGTCACCCAGAAAAATCTCAACCTCTGCTCTCAGTTCATATAATCTTCCCAGCATATTACCTTTCGATAGCCATCGAACTTCGGTATGAAAGAGAAGTGTCTCGTGATCAGAGTCCATTTCAGTGCATAACATAAGTAAACATAAACATAAGTTGCACCACGGGCAATACCAGTTTACATTTTGTTGTGCTGGTGCTGAATGTTGGGCTGAGTATGTAGCCCGTGGTTGGGATTGTATGGGCCGAAATTGACATGGAGGACGTGGACCTCGGAATGGCAGCTGTGGACGAGGGTTATTAGAATATAAAGGACTGGCATGCCGTTGAGCTGGACGAACGACTTGGTGAGTTGGAGCAGATGTCTCCGTTTCGTGAAAGCGTGCATGATCTTCTAAGAACTCGATTAAGTCTTTGAGAGTTGGCAGAGAGTCAGTTGACCCATACCGTCTTTCAAAAAGAGAGCGGAGTTCACCCTTTAACTTTCGTACTGCGATTGACACAAATACGTAGTCACATGATTCCACAGGCAATTTTAAATTTTGTAGGGCTGATTGAGCTGTGATCAAGGGCGTGAGGAACAGCCGACGTATATCTGAGCGCATGTCGATTGCTGGTAATTCAAATATAATATCTACAAAACGATCGATGAGTACACGCCTATTCTCGAACCGCCTAGTCAAAATATCAAGGGCGACCTCATAATTTTCGTCTGTGATTTTTAAATGTGCTATCATACTTAAAGCTTCTCCCGATAGGCATGAGAGAAGGTAGTGTAGTTTTACGGCACCTTCTAAATTCGAGCTGGTTGTGAGGCTTTTGAATATTGTTATAAATGATGGCCAATCTTCTAGTTTAGAGGTAAATTTGGGCAACTCAATTTTGGGCAGAAAAGACGATGATGATGAAGTTGAGGGCTGATGAGCTGAATATTTTTCCCCTGATGTGGAGCTGAGCCCTTGGCTTGCTTTAACTGATAAAATTGTATTATAGGCCTCACAAGCCATGTCGTGATTCTGTGTGTAATTTTTTTGTATTTCATCGTCTAAGTCTGAGCAGTCAAGAATTTCATAATAAACCTCATCCAATTTAGATTTTACCTCATCTAATTTGGTGAACCTTCCTTCGAAGTTGGCCCTATTCACCTCCGACTTACCACCGTTTCGCAGCGCAATTGCTATTTCAAGTAACGCATTGATAAATTTAAATGATTCCCGGAATCTCGCAGCTTGGGATTTTGACGGCATTGCAAGATAATATTACAATATGTAAAAAAAAATTAAAATAACAGTTTTCCCTAAAGGGGAAAAGAAAAAAAAAATTTAGTCGTATCACAAAACGTAATAGTATCTAAAAATTCAAAATTTCCCTATACTGTGGGGAAAATTCTGAGGATGGTATCCCTTATTTATATTACAAAAAATATATATATATATTTTATATTAATTATGCACGAAACTGCAGCTTACCTGTTATGTAATTATGTTGTAGGTATAACTTATAGATATTAAGTAAAACATAAACGCAATGGCTTTGCAAATTTTTCTTTGTAACACAATTAATGTCTACTAGGTATTAATCAAAATCGAGAAATAATCAACACACTGAGCCGAATAGACCTACGTGAAGGATAGGTACCTAGGTATTCTAGGCACGCAAAATAAATGTTTGGAAATATGGATCGTGGATTGGTTACAGGGTTACCAACTCCTCAAAAAAATTACCCCTAACTTCAAAATAAAATAGCCCTAAACAGCCCTCAATCCAATATTCGAAAGCCCTAAAAAAATCCCTGTTCTGTATTGTGCACCGAGTACCTATTCAAAGGTATAATTTGTCCCAGTTTTAGTAAGGTAAATGAAATACAACTTTAGTTTAAATAATTTTATTGTACACAATCGATTATTGTTAGTAAATCGTTTAAATCGCAATTTGGCGTTTCGGTTGAGGTATTTTTGAAGTCATACATCTTTACATTATATAACTGTAACATTTTTGGAGATGGGTTAAATGTAACACATGACCCACCATCTCGTTTTAAAATAAATCGTGTCATCATTAAACTTTGCAGCATTTCGAGCGATAATCGATTTCGTAATTTATTTTTTACAATATTATATAGCGAAAATGCACGTTCTACACTGGCATTCGAAAACGGTACCGTCATCAATGCAAGTGCAAATTTTGAAATGTTTCCATATCGCTTGTGCCCACCAGCGTCACAATCGTCAAACACCTCAGAATAAAATGCAGCGGAGGTTGCAGTATTGGTCCACTGCTTATTATTTAATTGATACCATTCTGTTTGAATTTCATTCTGATGTCCATAAACATGGATTCGTTGAAAAAGTGTCAGCACTTTTGAAATATCGGGCTTTACTTGGGACGTAGCGATTTTTGGATGTAAATCAGCAATCATTTTCAATGTCGCGAAGTTCTCAGGCAGCCGTTTCTGAATCTCCTCTGCCAGACAAATCATAAAATTCTTACATCTTTCTCTCACATCTCTTGAATCCCGTTCTTCAAGTTCTTGACATATTATATTGAAGTCATAACAGAAAAATATCGAAGACGAGTGCATCAGGTGTTGCTTGAAATTAAAATCGACTAGTTCATTCTCCGATAGCTTCTCTAATTGAGAGGGTACAACGAGCTTTTTAAGAATATTTTTGTACAGTAAAAATAAATCTTCAAATAACTTTATCGGTTCAACGTCATCGCTTTGGAAAAGTAAATTCAACTGAATAACTTGTTTCAATTCGTTTTTCAAAAAAAATTAAAAACGCTTTATATGGTAGCCGCTTCATAATATCAAACAATTGCTCGGCCATGAAACACTTATGTTCTGATTTGGCAATGGAAAAAAGTAATTTCAATTCATCCCATTGTTCTAATATTGTATTGATAGCCTCATAACGAGCCAGCCACCGTGTCCCGCTTAAACCTGCAATTTTATTTGGTTTTCTGTTGTTGTTCATGATTTCAAACAAATCTCTATATTTTTCTAACCGTTTAGGGCTATAACTGAACCAATTGTGAGCCTCTCGTACGAGGAATTCTAACTGTCGCGGTAAAAGTTGTGCCGCATTTTCAGCACACAAATGAAGAGAATGACTCACACATTTCACAATTATCAAATCTGGTAATTCCCTTTTAAACAAAGCTGTCACAGAGTTGTGTTTCCCAACCATAACATTGGCTCCGTCTACACCTATTCCGACTAGATTTTCTATTTTCAATCCATCTTTTTTAAGTTGGTTTGTGATTGCGTCATACACCGTTTTTGCATCACATTCAATAAGTTGTATTAATCTGTAGAAAGTTGTCACAATTTGCCTTTTTCCGAAAGAATAAAAACGTACCATGATGCACAAAACTTTCTGCGTTGAAAGATCAGTACTTTCGTCTATTATGATGGAATAGGGAAACTCTCCTATCTCTTCTATTAAATCTTCTAGCAGAGAAGGGCCAAGTACATTTTTTATTATCATAGAGCATTTGGTGCGATGCAGTTTTAAACTCTTTAGTGCATCCGATGTTGGATCCAACTGAGGCAGCAACTCAATTAAATGATCCACAGTTAAAACAGCAGTATGCTCTGCAATAAAGGCACAGATTTTTATCTCACCCAATTTGGTTTTCTCACTTATAATTGGTTTGTAAATTGTGGGTATCAATCTGCTAGATTTCGCTGATTTCTCCAATGAAACTGCTTTTTTATGTTTTTCAGTTTTAGCATGTCTCAATAAATCCTTCTTATGAGCTTTTAAAACTGTCCGACAATATTTGCACGTTACCAAGGTGTCATTAATGCTATCACGCGCAATCCAATCTGAAATCAAAATGTCTAACTTAAAAACTCTTAGCCTACCACAAACCAGGTAATTTTTAAACCATGGCAACATTCGTAAAAACGTCAAACAAAAAATTGATGACATGACAGCTATGACAGACGGACAGGCTAGCATTGCACCATAGATTATTTATTATATCTATGCATTGCACACTGATGCCAACTTAGGGTATTTTACCCTAGATTTAGAGTAAAATTTATTGAGCTGGGTAATTTTTAGAGCCAAATAAGCAACCAAACCAAACAACCATCACATTATCGAAACAAAAGCTACGCCACCAGCACCACGCAAATTATCCCACACCACAAATACTAACACACATGCTTGCCCACTTGCCCGGTTAAAACCTTTATTCACATTATTATAAGTTATAAGATAACCTGTTAAGATCAAATTTTTCGATATTTTGCTCTCCATTGTAGATGTAGAAGACAATACAAAGATTTGTTCTGTGTAGCAACTGATTTTACCTATAGAATAGGAAAAGTTGTAAATGTATGTACTCGAATAATTTACACTTAAAAGTAAACATTTTAATTACCTTTTAGCTCCGGATCTGTCTCCCAAGCGTTAGTGTACTTTTGGCAGTACTTTTTTTTGTCTTCTTTCTCTTTCGGCATAGTATGTTTGTGTATTATACTCGACGACAGTTAAGTAACAGTTATATCTAGATTAATAAACTACAACAAAAACCAACGAGTAAAATAATTTTAAACAGAAAAAACAAAGCGCTCCTTTTCTTACTTTTGTTTTTTTTTTCATTTTCCCCTTTCTGGGGAGGGCAAAGGGAACTTGCCCTTACAGCCACATCTTTAGTTCAAGGCCGAAGCTATATTTTCGTCAAGCTTCATCTCGGCTTCGGTGATGAATGCCCAAAAATGGTGTAATAGAGCTCATTCTGAACTCATGCTCCATCAAATTTTTGCGATAGTAAGACGTATAGTTATAGTGTCATCTTACTATCACTGCTCCGGGACTTATTGGGGTAATCCGAAAACCACCTCTTAGGCACAGATACAAAACCATTTTTTTTAATTCTACCCTTTCTCAAAAATCATTGAAGCCCCTAAAAATAGCCCCAAACATTTTTAGGCCCTAAAAAAAGCCCAATTCGCATATTTCCGCCCTAAATTTAGGGCTAAAAGCCCCAAGTTGGGAACGCTGATTGGTTATTAATTATATTATTCTAAGGTAAATTAATTGTAAATAAGCTGAATGTGAATGTATTAAACGTTTTATAACGTAAAAACGGTTATTTATAGGGGGGAAACAATGACATTCACTTTTTGTTAAGATGGTAGGTAGGTTTAGGAAGAAGTACCTATCTAGGAAAAATGTAGTTAATGGGCTGATTTTATAGGATAATTAAATTATGGTTGATAAATCACTTAGTAAAACGACTATGGCAAGATATAACGGGATAATATTATATGAATTATGTAGATACAACGATGTATGGAACTGCATACAAGCACAGGTAAAGGGCTGATTTTAAGATTCGAAAGTTCGAAATGGACTGTATGTGGGATGTATGAATGTAGTAATAGACCATAGGTCGCTGATTTTAGGGATTAGAAGGCTCGAAAGGATCAAATGGTAAATTGGGAACAAGTAAAGAGAGAGAGATTAGGCACTCACCGACTTGATACTATAGTAAATATGTCCTTTCCTTCACTTTTGAGCTGAACTTTACTTCACTTCAATGCACTTTTGAGCTGATACTATATTTTAGTTGTAACTAGGTATTTTTATTACTGCGCAATACGCGAGCTCCGGAGCGTGTAACAATCGAACGAGCGGCCGGTCAACAGTCAACGTGCGAACTACTCGGACGCTGCTTAGCTAATCCTTTCGGTGGGAGGCGCGTACGCGTGACATCATCAAAACGTCGCGGTACTGGCGCAAACAATATTATTATGACCACATAAATCTTCTACCCATTTAACTTTTTCATTGCCTTTTACAATAATTTTCCTGTCTTTTAAGAAACATTTAATAATTCTGCTAAATTCTCTATAATCTATATGTCCTTCAGACCATTGATAACCTCTGTTTCTTTCTATCCATCGTACACGTTTTTTTTCTTCATCAGTTAGTGTAGAAAATGGATAAGGAGGTTTAATTAAAAATACATTGGTAAACTCTAAAGTTACTATAACAAATTCTTTTACTATGAACTCATTTTTTCTATTTTTAAATCCTTGCAAATCTACGATTATTGTACCGTTGTTCATGATATTTTTCTTACAATATTGCTTAAAGGCTTATATTCAAATAAGCAATCGTTCAGAATCAAACAATATGCAGCCGTTTGGTCTGGTATTTCTTGATCTGTTTCAATTTCAACTCGAACGTCAATAGATCCTTTTAAGGTTTCGTGCTGACGTGAACAATCAATGACGAATAATGGAGCGATGTCTCTGAATTCTTTAAGACTCATCAACGGCTCTGGTTGACGTCCATAATAAGACTGTTGAAATCTTATATACTGTTCGTATAATAAAGTAAATTTACCATCTGAAAAACTAACATTCAGTCCTTCGTAGGGATAATATGACGAATTTAAAAAGACTCGTACGTCACGTACATGACAATGATCGAACTCTGCCATTGATAATTCAGCGTCGAGTTTCCGATTAGTTTGTAATTATAACAAATCGAGGTTTCTCTATTTGTGAAGATGTTTTGATAGACCAAGTATGCTTACGAGTTCTTGGTAATAGCGGATATTCATATAAATCCCAATTACGAAAAGCTAAAGTGATTGCTCGATCTCTCTCTAAATGTTTTAGTAAGTTAATTCTTTCACGATCCGATACTTTAATATGCGGAACTCGCCAAACAATTTTATTAATTATAATATCATCAAGTGTTTCATCTTTACTTAATTGCAAAGCATTCAGATTTGTGTTGCTTCTCAACAAAACTAACTCATGTTTGCAGTTTATTATAACTTTTTCATAGTCTTCTGCAAAACCCAATATTCTGTTCAATGGTATAGACGCAGAAAATCCGCCGTCACCAGCATTGGTTGTACCTGTAGTTGACCACCCCCAAGCTTTGGCGCTTTTGGATTCGTTTTCATTTAATGATAAATAAGATTTAATAGTTGTGCTGATTCCTGCATTTTTTATTTTGTCTATTTCCACTCCATTTAGCTCATATCGAATATCTTGAAACAGAAATAACACCGGATTATTCACGAAACGCACACTAGATACTTTTTCTCTTAGGCTGTTATAAACATTAACTTTGCCCTCAATATACAAAGTGCTGAGTGAGGGCAGCACATACAAATCTTGCTGATTGATAGGTATTCGTATTTCATCATTCTTGTTGAAACTTGTTACATATGGTTTGTACGAGTGATATTCAAAACTTTCAATGCTGTTATCTATTGACGTTGGTTGAGCTATATTTAATATATTCATTTTAACAATCCCACTAATTTCAAAAAATCCTTATTGCTTTTAGTCAACTTCTTTCTTAGTCGAAGCGGTGCGTCTTTTTGAGGTGGTCTTTTCGAACTGGCTCGAGTACATGATGCGTCTTGCTTTTTATTGAAATCAATCATTTCTTTTTCGAAAATGTATATATAGTTGTACTTCTTCACCTCGTAAATTAACCTGTTTGTTATCAGCGTCCAGGAAAATATATTAAATTTTTAGGTATTTCAATGATCCGATATCCTGGTGGTACATTAGGTACAAATTCATAAATTATATGACTAGCTTTTCCGTTTACAAATGAACCGCTGACTACGTCGCATTCAATCCTCACGATGGTTGTTGATAAAATGCTGACCGGATTCTGAGATTCGGTCCTTATATTTGCATGTATTGTTTCAGTTCCAAACCCCAAAATTTGACCTAGTGAATCACTCTTGTTAAAGTAAACATTTTTGGAACACAATATACTTGTCTTTAGAGTATTGTTGTTACAAGTCAATTGTAATACGGTGTTTTTAATATTACTTTTTATGTAATCGCAAATATCTTGAAGTTCATAGGAACCTTCAGGAATTTCGATGATTTCATTTTCACCATAATAAAATTTGTTATTTCTTTCGTCAATGTTAGGAATAGAATTAAAAGTAGAGAAATATAAAAGACCACATTCATAGTCGCCATGTAAATCCAATGTTGGTGAATAGTTAGTTGTCAAGGAAGCTCCTCTTCCAGTTATAGACACAGTGAAAGACATTTTGATACTGGCAATTTTATTTATTTTACACTTTATATAAGTGATCTTTCCAATAACTTCTTAAAAATTTTAAACATAGATGACCGCAATTAGTAGTACCAAATTTTTGTTGTTGTACATAATTATAGTTTATTGGTAAGTTGTGTAAATATTTAATTAACTCTAATGGCGGTTTTAGATTACCAAAACTATCAAAATATTCAGCGTAGTTGTTTTGCTTTACGAAGGCTACCCAATGAGTTCCAGGATTTTTGGAGTTATCCAAATTTAATATCGCACATTCTATCTTTTTAGCTTTTGTGGGTAACGTATCTCTCATGAAAACGCCGCGAAAAAATGGAATGTCACTAGAATGTTCTAGTATATCAATATTGGTAAGTGCACGTCTGGGTAGCCTCTTACTTAGTTTTTTGATGGATTCAAATACAGCCCGGCTCCTTTTTTATGAGGTTTTATATACCACCTTTCCCAAGAGCCACAGCTTCCATCATTCTGTTGTGTCGTTCGGATTCCTGAAGACTTTTTTGTGCAACTTTAGAATCATTAACAGCCTTTGCTATACCTGCTGCTCCTCCGGCTAATGAACCTAAAGCCGACAATCCCGCGAAAATCGGAATAAGTGGTAAAAGTCCTCCACATTTTGGAATAGGAATGCAACGTGGCAAACGTATTCCCTTTTTATTTATAAATATCTTTTTTGCAGCAGCGTGGGCATATTTAATTGCTGAGTGGTTGTCTTTGGATTTAAGTTTTTTTAATTGTGAGCGTATTTTTTTCACACCGGTCATAAATGATTTGATCCCACTCCCTGCTTTGAGTTTAGCTTTCATTGCATTTTTAACTATCCAAGAAGCAAACTTTTCTCCTTTTCCAGCGTCTTTGGATTTCAACCTTCTCTTGGCCATATCAAGAAGTTCTAAATCAGCTTTATGTCGAATGTCTAAGTCTCTATTGGTATAAGCAATATCGTGGTGCATACAAGCATTATCTAATTTGTTTATACCTCGTTCACCTTTGAGCAACCGTTTACGAAGTTTTGTTCCAGGACCACAAAATTGATATCCCGGCAAATGTAACTCTATCGGTAAATTGTCTATTATTGTATTAATTATATTGCCACCTTCCTTCATCGATAGTTTTAAAGTGAATAGAAGATATAGCATTGCATGCATAGCGATATTTATACTATTGAACCAATTTAATCTTGTCAATCCAACTGTTCTCTTTATTGTTTAGACCTAACCATTTTACATATAGTTTATTTCCTTTTCTTTTCAAAACTTTCTCAATGAGGTAAAGATCAGGAACTTTAGTTTTTTGTAACTCATACCCGTAAAAAGATCCTAAAAAATTTGTTTGTGTCTATCTTCTATTTGGTATGTTTGAGGATCGGTTTCATTAAGTTTTACTATGCGAAAAATTTCAGTGGACCAATTAGGAGTATAGCCCTTACTAAAATCTCCTTTGTATTTGCTTATTCGTACATAATCACCTATTCGAAACGAAAATCTCTTTTTCGTTTTAGGTTTTTGCGTCTTAACAATGTTCGACTTAACTAAAACTTCGTTTGACTTAGTAACATCAATAGGCTTAAATTTCGTAATTCGGTGCTTTGTGTTGTTATAGTTTTGTATCACGTAATCCAAATTATGTTCAAGCCATAGATATCGTCCATGTAGACTAAATAATTTGTAAAGATGAGACTTGATTGTTCTGATGACACGCTCCACAATGGATGCTTTTTTTACAGAATATGTAGAATAATGATTTATTTTATACGTTTGCATCAATTTTTTAAAACTGGTATTATAAAACTCTGTTCCCAAATCGGTTTGTAAATTTTTGGGTCTACGTGACGAACTTGTTAATATATTTTGCATAGCATTCATAACACAGTTTGCTGTTTTTGATTTCAAAGGCTTAGCCCAAACGTATTTAGATAAACAGTCAATCACTACTAGAATGTATTTATGACCTTTATTGAATTGTGAAATTTTTTTTAAATCCATAAGGTCCGCTTGCCATAGATCATCAATTCCTTTTATGAATGTACATCTACGAGCAAAATTTCTTCGTGCTGCTTTGTGAAGTTCGTCAACTACGTCTTGCTTACTCATCCTTACTTGACTTTGCTTGGATCATAAGGTCTATTTCTTTTTTGGTGTAAAATATGGTATTTAAGCTAGTAGTTGTCGTCTTTTCTCTAAGTTATGTAAATATCTTAGAACATCACTATTATATTTTTTTATTTCTTGTCTTAGTTCTTCAATAAATTTATCCACATATTCTTTATGTACTGCTTCATCGTTATTTTCAGGGAATTGTAATCCCTTCAATTTTGTTGATTTTAAATCAAAGTCTCCTGTTTCAGATTTTACTAAGGTGTCATTGAGAGTATTAATAAATTCTGATAATCTCAAACGTTTGTGTACATGATGTCCAAATTTATCAACATTCATTGTCGTCTTGGTTCGTTGTTCATTGAAACAACACTGATTAATTTTCGTGATGGATGCTTTTTATATTCTACATTTATAATGCCAGCTTCATGTAGTTCTTCAATCATTGCATATATTTCATTTATTACACCGTATTGCCAGCTTCTTTTGATGCTAGTAATAATTTTAATCTTTCCACTAACTCATTTGGATCGTCCCAGTAAATTAAATCAGTATCGGTTTTAACCGTTTTTAAAAGTTTTAAACCTTCTCCTCGAGGAATATTTTCCACACTATTTTAAAATTCTTTGTGTCTTTAAGCAGTGGTTTAATAATACGTGTATATTTAAATCCTTTATTACTGTTGACTGGTTTTAAAGGATCGTAATTACGTTTATGAGCACTAGTATCAATTAGTATTTGTTTATAATTTTGTAAATCATCATCAGTGACAAGTTCTAAATTTGGTATTTTTTTATATAATAATTCCATTAAGCCGGAAGTTTTTTCCAGATCATAATTTCCAACCCTCAGTCTACAACCATGGTCGTAAACGCGAGTTTTGCCAATGAAAAGTTTACTTCGCTCATTCTGACACCATCCCAACTAATATTATAAATGCGAAAGTGTGTTTGTTTGTTTGTTTGTGTTTGTTACCTCTTCACGCTTAAACTACTGGACCGATTTCAAAAATTCTTTCACCTTTGGAAAGCTACATTCTCCCGAGTAACATAGGCTACTTTTTATCCCGAAAAATCGACAGATCCCACGGGATGCGCAATAAAGGCTTCGCTCAAAAACTACTGCACAGATTTTTATGCGGTTTTCATCAATAGATAGAGTGATTCTTGAGGAGTTTTGCGGCATTTTTTATCTCGGAAAAACGGATAGTCCCACGGGAAGCGCGATAAAATCTTCGCACCATAAACCGACTTCCGCGTATATGTAGCTGTGGGCAAAAGCTATGACCCTTAACCCTCTATACACCCAATCCCGAAATCCACGCGGGCGAAGCCGCGGGCAGAAAGCTAGTAAGGTATTTTTTATTACATCACACGACGTAGAAATGAGAAAGATTCTTTTGTTAGAGTGGGAGATGACTGAGTAGATTTAAATGAGTTCTCATGCTCATCATGATGTTCAGAAGGTGATGTAGTAAGAATTTTTTAGATATTTTATACGCCTCTTCATCATCAGATTTTTCATCTTCTTCATTGATAGTTCCTCAGAATCTTCACTTACAGAATTTGATGATTCACTTTCGCTGTACTTCATTTTTTTTATTGGGTGGTGTCGGTGAATATCCAAAACTTCATGATGGTTTTTATTACTTTTGCTTGTTAACACATTAAGTGGTTCAACAATAGGCTTGAATATTGTTTCCAATGCCATATTGCTAGCATTTTTTGCATCTTTTATCATATTAACTTTCCTTTTCACCGCTGCCGCAGATTTTATAATTTGTTCTTTCAAATTTTGTTCCATTTTGTTTTAATTTATATTTCCTTTCGGTATGAAATCAGAAATGAAACTGGTTATATATTTTATGTAACAACTATTTATGAATGTTGGTCTACCATAATAAATGTGTCAAATCCCTTTCTATAGCATCCCTTATTCCGTTCACAGTCTTTGTTGATAACAATGTAGTTGAATGGTTGCTTCCAAACAGTTGAGCACATTTCCCGAAATTGAGCCCACGACATGTCAGACCCTACATGTTCCTCGTAAACATGTCTTAAATTAATATCGTCTTGTTTAAATAAAATAATCAAATTAGAATTATCTCGAACTAATTGTTTAGGTATTTTAGTATAAGTTTGATTAATATAAAAACAATCAATATTTTTATGACGTCCCATAGCAAAATAGTCTCGGATGCTATTTTGATTCTCAGAAGCAACATCGTCAAATATTGATGATCGAGTTCGGCAAAGCTTCATGAGGGCTTAAAATTTCACTATTATTATTATATTTATTATAAGTCGTGTTCGTTACTTTACTCATAACTTTTTCTAGGAATGTATATTTAGGCTGATACAAAGACTTTGAATAGACATAGAGATTTTGAAATCGTGGACCATCTTCATGTAGTAATAAACTTATTACTAAGTTGGTCTTTCCACAATTCGATGGGCCGCAGACTACACAGCGAATGTATTTGGTAGTAAGTTGCCATGACGTTTTGGTTCATTCATTGTCGTAGGACAAATACATCGTAATTTTAGTGATTGTTTTTGTTTGATAAATTTCATGTCTACACTTAAATAAGACCGATGTGATGCATGTACTTCAACAAAATGATGTCTGCATTGTCGCGTAAAAATGTTATAAATAGCGGTATGTTTTATAACCGATTCAGACCTGAATTGAATCTAATCTGATAAGTTATTAACAAGAAGTTGCTACCATATGTTTTATTGTTACTTCTATATCACATTCAATTGTGTTCACGATTGAACGAGATATAGAAGGAACATGTTCCTTCTAGCTCGAGTGAAATCGTGTTCACAATTGAACGTGATATAGAAGGAACAATAACACACTACTTTCGTTTTTTTAGACGTGTAGTTAGTGGTTTAGTTATTTTGGCAAAATTTTGAATAAATCTTCGGTAATATGCAACGAGTCCTAAAAAAGCTTTTAATTTCTGTGGTGGTCTTTGGTAATGGGAAGTCTAGTACAGCTTTGATTTTGTCGTTATTGGGTTTTAGTCCATTTTCAGTTATAACATGTCCTAGGTAAAGAACTTCTTTCCCAAGGAACTCCGTTTTGTCTTGTTGTACCTTAAGGTTGGTCTGTCTGAGTCTGTCAAAAATGAGTCTTAGTCTTTGTATGTGTTCGTCTAGGCTGCTGGAGAATACGATGACGTCATCAAGGTATACCATGCAATGTAATCCTTCTAAACCTCGTAGGACATTGTCCATGGTATGTTGGAAAGTCGCGGGTGCCGTTTTTAAGCCAAAGGGCATCCTTTTTTCCGGTTTGTGTAAGTTTTCGTCAAGTAACCTTTCAATGTGTCTCAGTGTTATTCTCAGTGAAATAAACTTCACGGGCAAGTTGCGCGTTCGTGTTTGGTGGTTTTCAATGGTTCTATCAAGGTGAGTTCTAATGGTTTGTCAGAGGTGTTCTGTATTATGGTGCATGCGTATCCCTTTTTACAGTCTACTAATGCAGTTGGCATCCTTAACTCTGAACCGAATTGAGTGTAGTTTAGTATAGCTTCGCCTTGCGAGTATTGGTCAGTTGGTACCTTAACGTGTTGTTCACATCGCGAAGGTAATATAATTTTACATTGAGGGTTGTTTACTATTGGAGGGTTGGAATACGTGTGGTTTTTGTTGTTAGCATGTTTTGTTTCAGATCGATGACTGCATCTAATTTCTGTAATAAGTCATTGCCAATAAGGCCATCGTATCTTGAATCTACATTATAGAGATAGAACTTGTGGTAATAATTATTTCTGGATGTTGGTAAAAGTGGGATATTAATTACTTCGCTGTGTTTACTAGATGCGTGAGTGCTTACTACTTCGAATGGTTCGTATTGAATGTAATTGTAAAAACGTAGGGCTAGAGGGATGCATAACTAGGTTCTTTCAAACCAACCTTATTTATTATTATATAGTGGACTACAACATGAATCTAAGTGATGTCAATAAATGCTTTGATTAAATTTGCTTTTCCAGTTTAATTTTTTGCTTGATGATGGTTAGTTTTTGATGTTTTGTTTCTTAAAAGGCTGAGGTTGCTTAATTGAACATCCAGATCTTTCTATAGCAGCTTTAACTATCTTTAATCGCTCACTAAAATTTTCACTGAAGAGGCAGGAATCAATTGGGACATCAGCGATGGTTTGTTTGACACAGCTTTGTACGGATGTTAATATAAAGTGTCTTCGAGTGAGAGAATCATAATGGTTCATATTACATAACATTTTTGCGGCATCATTAATGCCTTCAATTAGTTTTATGCTATTCAAATTTCCTTTTATAATGTCTGTGAGCATTGCACCGAGACAAGAAAGTACTTTGCCAGTTAATTGTTGTCTGTATTCAAATTTTTTATTCCGTTTTATCACAGTATCGGAAACAGCTGAAAAAATTTCGGAATTTAATTTAGGAGCGATAGCAATCTGGAAATTTGGTGGTGTTGGGTACTTATTAAGTAGGTTAGAGAGAATGTCTCTTTTGATTTCCATCTTAATCATGTTCTGTCCTTGCAGTTCGTCTACTTTGCCTTCTTCACCCAATGCCAACGAAAATTCCTCTGGAAGGGCTTCTTCCAATGCTGATGTTTCTGTAATTTAGTGTAAAACAAACTGAATTATTACCACTGTATTCAGAGGTGATTAAAATATCCAATATAAAATTAGAGCAAAGTTCAAGTCCTTATAAATATGTAAAGGACGTGGGTCGCAGACTGCCCTCTAGTGACCGCTCTAAAAAAATATGGACTAATATTAACCCTGGATCCCTACACTGTTTTTACCAGACTGATTTTACTACATGGGGTGCTGGAGAACCCCAAACTTTAATGTGGTATATTTTTTTAATAATAACAGGTTTTAAAAATATATTTTTTATTAGTACTACGAGTAATTAGGAACTGAGATCACAAATTAACCTTAAAATCTAGCTATCCTAATTAATTAGAGCATTTTTGGCATACTTTGACTTGAAGCTCCAAGCAAATTGGATTTTTGCACTTGTTGCATTTGGTCTTCGACTTCCGGTCTTTATTTCTTGGACTGAAACCACAACGTCCCTGGGTGTGCTGTCCAATAGTTGGTCTTTGATCCTGTATGGGTATTTTTAGAATCCCGGAAACCACTTCTCGTACATCCCTCCTCAAAGTTGGCTTTTGCAGGCGTTCTTCCAAATGTTCGTTGATGAGCTCATAGCCCAATTTCTTTAAATAAGTGCGGCGAAATTTTTTTTCTGGCTTATTATTTGCCTTCGAACATTTTAAAACGACCCAGGAGTTTATCTCCACACCATTTAAAAGTCCATAAAATATGCTCATAAGCCAACGTCTTGTTTTTCGTTGGACAGAGTATTTGATCGCCATAGCATCAAAAACATCTACACCTCCTTTGGTTTTATTATAATAATGTATTATTTCTGGGAGCTCAACTTCATTGCTTTTGTCTGGAGAGCCGTGAAGAGTCGACAATATGATGACGACTTTTTTCTGGGTCGATTTTGGAGGGCAGTAGGACATAAGCATGAGTGGTCCATCATATGCAAACATAGCAGAATTTTTCTCTCGATCACGCAGTTCCAAAAATAGATCCGTATTTCGCCCTTATTCTTGCGTGTGGTTCAGACCATTGTCAAATCTTTTGAAAGTAAATTTTTGGGTAATGGGACGCTAGTGAACCAATTGTCCATGGTAATATTGCGACGAGTTCCATATATTGATGTTGCGAGTTCGGTAACGTAGTACTCGGGTATCGATACATTTGGGGGTGGAGATGTTTGGCCCACATAAACTATTGCTTTCACCATATAAGCTGTTTTGGAATCGCACATCTACAGAATTTTGATGCCATACTTATCCAGTTTGGAAGGTATGTACATTTTAAACGCGCATCGCCCCGAAACGATAGAAGTTGTTCGTCGTTGGTGCAGCAATCAGATGGGGAGTACAATTTTTCACAGGTTTCTACGATTTTATCAAAAACTTCACGAATTGGAGCTAAGCAATCATTCATGCGATGTTTTTCACGAGTTTGTTTGTCATCAAACCGTAGGCAGTTGGTTAAACATTCAAATCGACATCGGCTCATTATAGCTCTGAAAACCGGCAACCTGTATATTATCAAATATTTCGATGGTATTCGTATCATTCATCTTGAAAACTCCGGCTAAATAATAAAGTCCAATCAAAGCTTTTAGTTCATTCAATGTTAGTGGCTTTACAAACAATGGTAACGAAGACCCAGTAGCTTCTTCTTCGTCTTCACCCTCTCGATAACCTTTGTAATTTTTATCTTGTATTTCTATCTCGGCATTAGTATGATTGACTATTTTGCACAGTAACTCGTCAGTAAAGTAAAGAGACCAACTCTGTAATGGCGTTATTATGTCTTTTGCTAGACCTTTGTTGCCCATTACATGAAGTATAATGTTGCGTTGTGCAATTCGACGCCTAGTTGGCTGTTCGCCACTCCATTTATACCTGTTATTCTTTCCTTTTCCATAAAGAGCTCTAGGCACTTCAAGAACCTTTAGTTTTTCTTCTCTTCTCAAATTTCGAGATAAATCTTGTAAATTTATTTCATCATCACTAGATTCGTCGTTTCCTGCGTTTACATCCGAATTCGAAATCGCAACAATATTGTTATCTGCCTCAAAAAGATCATCGTTATCCGCGCCAGCTAGGCGGAAATCTTTTATAATCCCATCGGGTTCATCGTCAGATTCTTCAGCTATTTGCACGATGCTACGGCTACAAGCCACGCCTTCCGTTCATTCAATTGTGCTCGCGCGGAAACATGCAAGCGAAATAGCGATAAGCGAGCGATATTAAAAAAAATATCTATGTAAAGAGTATTTGGTTCAATTTTGCTTGGGCTACAGGTCCTAGATATAGGTTTTACAAAATGGCATTTATTTAGGAGTAACACAGCCACGCAATACAATAATGTAGATACAACGTAGCCATTTTTGGTTATAGATATAGATAGTTACGGGTTTTGAACAATAATATAATATTTTCAGTTATGATATTATTTGTATATTCGTGCCCGTATTAATTTTACTTATTACTATTATAGGAATTTTAAATAATCGAATGAAAAAAAAAATCTTAGCAACTGATGATGATAGACTGTTTTAATGTCATGAACAGTATGAACTTGAGTAAACAAAACAAAAAAAAAAACTAAACTTACGACATATACCTATTGATTACTTACAATAAGTAAGCTGTGATTAATCCATGTCAGACATAAAAATTCTAGTCATGCGAATAAATTACAAAGAGAGCGCCTAGAAATACACAGATAGCGGAATGGAAAGATTCGGCGCCATTAAAACTCAAATGTAACTAAATATGAGTTCGCTGGAACAATTTTAGATATATGCGATTTAAATAGAGCTAAGCGTGCTTTGCTCTCAGCTTGTGTCGATTGTTATTTTGTTTATTCAAACACAGAAAGCTCTAATCTAGCATTCATTGTACACTGTCATGTCTATTTTTTTTATATTTTATTAAGATATAAATTGCCTATGCTAACAGAGAGGGGGTGGGTTCGTGCGCAGGGTTTCCTGGTGGTGGTGGGGGTCTTGCGGAGTTGTAGAGCATGACCTTCTTCGGTGGCGCTTCGTCCTTCTGCTCCTCCTGGTGGTGTCGTCATCGTCAGAGTCAGAACTGGACGAATCATCGTCCAGGGTGTCTGCGGGTCTCTTGTGTCTTACGTCGGTGAGAGCCTGGGACAGAGGGATTTCGGGGATAGTGTATCCCTTCTTCTCCCTCAGCCATGTTTTCTGCTCCTTGGTAAGGGCCTCCGACCCCATATGGGTCACGGTCATTTTTAGCACCTTCCTCACCACGTCCTGATTTACCGCTTGGTCGATGAGGGATTTGCTCCCTAAGTAGTTTCTTTGTACCTTTTTTGTTCTTTTTGCCCATTCTAACGTCGCTGCGTAGAGATTCGGGTAGTTAGAGTGGTCCAACGATGGATGCTTACTGTTGTCTATGAGTCTACAGGTGCTATACCGATCCCCCCCTGTATTTTTACCTGGATCAGTGCTGCGTCTAGCTTCATCACTTCTTCCAAGACACTTGGGATTTCCATGACCCTACTTCCGGACATGGTAAAGAGGTGCATAAGATGACAGATTTTAGATAGGCATCCTTATATACCAGGTCTAACTGGGTTAGCACAGCCTTAGTTATTGCTGGCTCCCCCTCTCTGGAGGCCCCCATCTCCAGATACCTGGTAAAGAGGTCCCTTGGGACCTCTATATGGCTGTAGAGGGTATGTTTTTTATCTGCAACGAAGCGCCATACCCCCTCCATAAAGCCATCAGATAGGCTGTTCACCTTGGGTGGCCAGGGAATATTGCCCCTGCGAGAAATGAGTTTTCCGGGAACATCTCTTTAACGACTGGCAAGGCTTCGTTAGAAGTGTGGCAAGTGGCTCCATCCTGCTGAAACCATGTGTTCCGATTATATCCAGCAAATTCCTGCAGTTGTGGGGTCAAAAACTCCCGTAACATTCTCACATACACAGTAGAGTTGACAAGTTGTGGTTTCGGTGACACACAGTTCACCGAAACCACAGTTAACAATTTTTATATGCCTTTTTTTTTTTTGTTTCCCTGAGGAAAATGCGTTTAACTGCATACCCCGGCTGTGGCGAGCCGGCGGTTATGTGGGGTTCACATTCACAGAAGGGATTAATTAATTAATTAGTAATTACACTAACAAAAACTGTAGGTAATAGGTAACTTATGGCGGTAGAATCGTGAAAGCGCACCCTGCCATGTGCTCCGCATGCGCCTAGAGAACACTGGGGGGTTTTAGTGGGTAGGCCGGTTCTCTCAGACCAGAGAGCCCCACACACGGCCGCGCCTAGCCAGCGCGGTGCCAAGGTGCATAATGCATTTCCCTCCAAGAAAAAAAAGGTAAATAGGTAACTTAGTAATAAAATCAATCAAATTCAACAAAATAATTCACTTAATTTAAACAAAATAATTGTTCATGAGAGTAAAAAAGTCGATTCGTCATTAAAATACTTCCATTAATTAATAAAATATTAAAAGGTTTACGATCGCTGCTAAAATTACGAAAAATAGTTACCTAGGCTTCTATTTCCAGCTACGTTAAATCTCACCACCGTATTTTATCACCTTGATTCTTGCACAGTAGAAGGCAAACTAACTTAATCGCAATGTTGAAACCGAAAAATAGGCAAAAAAAAATTTTATCTATCCATGTGCCAAAGGACACGTCTGGCGTGTCCATATTTAACAAGGTATAATGCCGCAAACACGCCAGGCGAATCTGAGTGCCTTTATTGGGAGGCATTGCTATGAACTTCTAGAAAATTGTGGTGGCATTGAATGTGTTAAATGACAACTTAGGATATTCAGCTAGACAGCTACAGACCGACCAACTTGTCTGTGAAACGGAAAAAAGGGAACTACAAGAGGGAGACTGAATACGAGTCGTATACATAGGTATTAGCATTTCTGCCACCCAACAGCAGTGCTTGCATTGTGTTCCGGTGTGAAGGGCAAGATAGGCTGTTGGCAACGTACACTATTGTTCTTGAGGTGGTTACAGATTTGCTGTAAATCTCAGGGGAACGACATATACTATAAGCTACTGTTACCACTAACCATCAGATGGGCAGTCTGCTTGTTTGTCAACTTAAGCAATAAATAAATATGTGTTCTGTAGGTTGTAGAGTCGAGTTGGTTAGACATCGTAGCTTAATCTTTTAAAAGGTAGTTTAATAAAAAAAATATTTAGAATACTCTGTTTAATAAGATGTACAAACTTGAATTAAACATAAAAAAAACAATTTGGAGACATTTGTTTATTATCCTTTAAACAAAATAAGTTTTGTTAGTTGATTCCTTACTCTTTTATCTGTTTTATTTAGTTCTTTCAATAGGTGATGAATACGAACTTCTATGTATCTTAATGCGATTGATTTTATTAGCAGAGATACGTGGCTATCAAATGGATGTTGCTCTAAAATATGGTATTAAATCTACAAAAATATTTTTGGTTGAAAAATGTTTAAAAATACTAAACACCATTCTGGGTACCTGTTTTTCATTCGCAAAATAATGCAACCCTTCGGTGTTTAGGATTTTGCGTATGTGTCTCTCTGCATAAAAGCATATATCAATCACGCTTTGTGAAGGGAAATTAAGCCCGCTAACATCTTTATATTTGTTTATTTTTCTACAGCAATTGATGCCAGTTTACAATTATTACATTTCAATTGGTATTTCATCTTTTTTACAATAAAACCTGCGATATAAGTCGTAACTTCTCGCGTGAATTCGGTTAAACTATTATTTGACAAATAATCGTGTGTGCTTGGAACATCAATTGGTAAAGTGATTTCATTTTCGTCTAAATTGTCTACATTGTGTTTTATAGACGTGCTATTAATTTTGGACACAAACCTTTTTTTTCTATATTTAAAATACTTATGTCTTGAAAATCAATACAATTACCTGTGGTTATATTTTTTAACTCTCCTTGAATCAATAAGCGCCTATAGGCAGAAATGAATTGCATAGCTGTGGGGTTGTTATTACATTCACCTTTTGATCTTATAGAACTAAAACATATTTCTAGATTATCCTGTGACATTTTATAAGTACATAAATACCGTAACATAGGTGACAGAATATTAATAAATATATTACAAATAATTTTTATAGATTGTTTACAACAAATCAATCCAAGGAAACCCATTTTTCTTCCAGACTTTAAAACTTCTTCATCATTTATTTTTAATTGTTTTTTACCTGTTATTAATTCAATGTATAATTAGTTTATTACTGTAAAGTTCTTCGCGTTAATCTTACAACTGTACTTGTTATTGGGGCATATTTCATATATTTAAAACATATAATATTTCATGTATAATTGATCATATCGTCGGTCCGAAATCTTACTGGAACATTTCTAAATGAGCATTTTTGAGATAATTAACAAAGTAAATGTCTTAAGTCATATAATTTGAATTTTCACAATTACCGAAAACGCTGTACTCATAATTTTAAGTAGTATTAGTGGTTCTGTATGTATTTATAATGACTTATAGCACATTAAGGGCCAAACCTCACCGAGATGCCATCGGGACGTGGCCAGCGACGTTGCCATGGCTACGTCTGGTGTCCCTGCGTCGCGTCACCAGACTGGTCGCCCAATCGCGTCGCCAATACATTCAGTTCTATCTCGACACAGTCAGGAATGGACGTGGAAATTACTGCATTGTTATTATATTATTACCAGCGTCGCAAAAAGATGAAACGAAAAAAGAAAAAAATATGGGTACATCCATTTGTATCAAACCGAAGCCAAAGCGGTGTTTTTCTCAAACTCTATGAAGATTTAAGAAAATACCCTGAAAAAATGTTGAATTATCTGAGGATGTCACTAACAGCTGTAAGTAAATTTTAAGTTAGATTTTTTTTGCAGGTATCTTGCAACAGGTTGTAGATTTATGGAACTATATTACAATTACAAACTTGGTTATACAACAATATGTACAATAGGAAATATTGGGAAAGTATTGCAAGAGGATTTAAAAAAAACACCAAATTCCCGCATCGCATTGGTGCCATTGACGGAGAACACATCAGAATAATCCAACCAGTAAATTCCGGATCACTAAACTACAACTATAAACATTACTTTTCAATTGTTTTACTCGCAATATGTGATGCTAATTATAATTTCACGTTTATAGATGTTGGAGCGTATGGAAAAAGCAGCGATTCGGGAATTTTCCATATACAATATAGAATATATATTCCATATACAATTGTAGGAGATGAAGCTTTCGGACTACATGAAAACCTCATGAGACCTTACGGAGGACACAATCTCAGTTACAAACAAAGAATTTTTAACTATCGTTTATCTAGAGCACGCCGTTATATCGAGTGCACATTTGGTATATTATCCAATAAGTGGAGGATATTCCACAGGCCACTGAATGTTAATATAGATTTAGCAAAGAAGATTGTTAAGACAAGATTCAAGCAAAAAAGGAAGATATAGTATCCTCCATAGAGCATTTATCAAACATTAGGACTCATTAACTACATTGGCGATATATAATACAAGCGAGCGAGATGGTGATCGCTTTCTACATAATAGAATAGAAACTCTTTATTTTGACGATTCAAATACAAAAACGTACGTAAGCGCGAACAAGTCAGCGAGCCTCAACCATGTCCATTGGACTCAGTTTTGTAGGTCCACGCGCGTTACACGGGTAACTATCTTCCTTTTTTTGTTTTACTCTGAGGCAATTCTATACAATCTCATAACTCATCGAAATGTATGGTTTTTTCTCGTGATTCTAGGGATTGCTCCCATAGTAAAACGACTCCTTCAGAGATCATGTGTTATTTATATTACACCCTGTTTACAAAGAGTCTCCCACGAACATGCCACATGGAGGGAAAGTAGATATCTTGAATATTGTAGATGGAAATTTTTTCTAAAAAGACATGTTACAGAAGAAAAATAATTAGCCTGTAGCTATAACTTACTGATCGAAGGGCTTCAGCATAAAGATTTTGCTAAATACCATAGTATCAGAAATAAAAGGAAGACCATGTAACGAGCTTCGATTCCCGGTTCAACCATGTAATTATTTAAATGTCTGTTAAAGCAATTTAAATTGTTTTGAAAATTAAAATAATGTCTTCTTTCAGTAAAATACAATATAGTATGTACAATATTCAAGGTACTTTCCTTCCATTTGGCATCTCTGTAGGCCGCCCAGTATTGTATATTACATTTTTTATTTCTATAGATTTTATGTTTATTATAGTAATCAACCGCAGCTAATTTGATTTGATCTGTCCCATCATATCCTATTTTTCCACCTAAAATCCGGTTTATTGATCTGCACCAGCTGTATATGATTAAATTCATTGTTTGATTTATAAAATATTCCATCAACTGTTCCTTGTGCGTTGAGCAACTGAATGAATATTCTATTAACATATTCGATATTTCAATAATACATTGCCTTAATTTTTTTTTGAACATTCTTTTCTAAGAAAGATTTTGTTATATTTTGAAGGTCTTGGAAACAAATTTCGACTGCTTTTGAGGGGTAGCACAACCATTTCTTTTGATTATATTCTTTTGCTTTGATATAATTATTATTTGTATTTTTATCTTCTGTGTCTAGCAACGTTGCTCGGCAATATTTACAAGATTTACATATATGTTTTAAACATCTGGTTAAGACCCAGCCACATACATAGTTTTGTTGCCCTGCATCAGTTTCTTCTTCATTGGAAATAATAATATTATCACTAAGGGTAACTGTTTCATTGGGAACATCAGAAGCAGCGATATTAGATTTTCTTAAAAAAAAATTATTAAATTTTCGAGACAATCACTCCTATCTTCTTCGCAATTCGCCTTTTTTGAGTGAGGGGCACTATAATTATTTAATAGCAATGCTTTAAATGCACCTTCAAATCTTATTGTGTTAGGCAAATTATTTCTCGCTCCATTGCTTCTGATGTTCCCAAAAAAGTTTTCAACTGGGTATTGATTGAAATTTCTTGCTAACATTGCGTCATAATGATATTTTCTACATCACACTGTCCAAATTGCCTCCATTACTTCAATTGATTTTATAAGGTTTGTCACAGAAGGAACAGTTGATTCAATAAAACGGATTTTATTGTACTTACATTCCTTTTTTATGAATTTAACCGTGCTTAATATGTTTTTTTTTTTGCATCCCGCCATACTTAGTGATGGGGGGAATTGGATTTAATGGGTCTCTTATAGATATTTCCATTTGGTGCTTGGAGTGCACTTACATTTAGTGTATCAAATAATTTGTCTAATAGCATCGTGATATCTATTAATTGTTTACATTCTTCTGGGAGATCTCCTCTGCCAGTTAAATGTTCTGTAACAACGGCAACCCTATGGCTAAAAATATGTGTTGCCGACTTAACTCTCATTTTGTTAATTTTCTCAGGATTAACATGCTCCTCAGTTATTTTATGGAACAATCGTAGTTTTCCATAGGATTTATCTGCCGCATAAACTTTTTGGTAATATTCCCATTTTTCTTAGTCATTACTACAATATCGCAAGTCTTTACTTAACAAATTATTACGAATACCCTTAATGAGGTGAGGAGTATCGTAAAGATACATAGATAAAAGAGGAATAATTTTACGTCTATTAATGCAAAACATGTTATGCCGCCATTCCTTTCCTTGTCGCAAATATTTCGACTTTCGTCTCTTCGACTAAACAACTTATGGCTCCAACATTCACCGAGCATTGGTCACATATTGTGTTTAAAATAATAAGCCCCGAGTTTTGCGCGTGGGTAATAACAGTTATTATTAACTGCTTCAACTCATATTTAGTAAGCTTGCTGGTTAAATAGTAAGCTATGGCTTGTTTAAAGTTTTGCTTTATACCCTTCACCATAAATACCAGCACGTGATCTGCAAACCTAAGATCACAATTTGTTGCGAATCCTTCCAGAGAATCTTTTTTGGCATTATAATGTATTTGAGTTGCCAAGGACATCTCATCAAAAGACAAACTACAGAGTCTCTCAGGAATGTCTTTCTCAAGCATAGTGTTCTTTATTTTTTCAAATATAACTGTGTTAATTCCTGGAGTGAGTTTAATTTGGCTGAGTAAAGTCTTCATAGCCTTTACTGATGGGAGAATGAAATATTTTTGTAACAAAGGGTAGCTTTAGCTAACTTTGGGCTCTTCTTGTATAATGATAAAGATAAAATCTTCTCTTCTACTGTAAACCGTCTCCCCTTGGGTTTTTTTTTATGTTTGCAATTGCATATGCATTAGTGTCTGTGCTGGTTTGGTCATATTTTGTACAACTTGTTGAAATTCAGTTTTATTTGCCAAATTAAAAGCATCACCAAGTCTTGTTTTGAAGGAGGCAGATTTCTTTCTTAAACGGGAAATTTCACTACGCAGATATTTTATTTTTGTACGCAAATTTGGGTATTTGCGTAATCCAGTCGAGGCATCATCTTCGTTATCCAATCTGTAAAGTAAAATATATATAAATTCTCAGAACAGATTATCTTTTATTAATGTTAAACACAACACTCATTAACAAGGTGGCACAGTAATGAAATTATTAAATACAAATAAGTTAAAATTTTAATTTAATTGCTGTGCCATTCTGTTTTCAAGTGATGCACCATAACCTTTACCCATAATAAACAAATTACCTTTTTGAGACGTATGTTGTTTCTGTAACAATTTTTGTAAGAAACATTTTTTCTTTTACTGTCTTCATCTCTGAAAAATTCTCTTGTATTTGTTCTTTTAATACTTCACCGAAAAGAGCTTTTTTGACTAGATCTTTTCTTGATTCTGGAGTATTGCCATTTGTTGCAACTTCGTATTTGGTGTATTCTTTAGGCTTTGCGTATATATTTTTATGTAATCGCGATAAACGTTTTTTGTACTTCAATACTTTCTTCTTTAGTAATTCAATTTCTTGGTCTTTTTTCTTCTTTATTTTATATCTTAACTTCTTGTTTTTATTATTATTATTTTTAATTATTTCAGCAACTTCAGCTGTTGGCATTTGAGGTGGAATACATCAGAATCTGGAGTATTTTCTCTAATAAATGAGTTGGTAATATTTGCTAATGCTTTTTTCTTATTGCGATACTTGGTGCAATGCTACTTCCACTTCTTTTTTGCGTCTCGGTGTTCTCGTGGAGTCATATTCTCAACAAGCTTCCTAGTACTCTTTTCTTTTTTCTCAAGATACTTAAGGCGTTCTTTCTCTCTAAAGCTCTTCTCTATTCCGAGGGTCGTTTTTAATACGTTCATATCTCTATCGTTCTGATTTCCCTCTTCTTTTGTAGAATCTCTTCCCTAGTAGGTTTTTCTCTTCTTTGGCGCCATTCTCAAAATACACCTAAAACAATAGATATGTATGTATAATTCAGACAGTCCCCTGGATACGGTAACAGTCCCCTGTCCTGTCGAGGGGCAGGGGACTGTTGCCAGAGGACTGTTTAATTTGAGTTCATTGATGAGTTGTACGTAATGTATTTGCTCCATGCTATTTTGCTGTTCACAGGAAATATGTGTCTGTTGTAACGATTTGAACTTTTCTAAGTATCATTAAAATGCATAAATAGAAAAAAAATAGTCTTACCAGGAGTCTGTTGGCTGTTAGGTTCCCATGCGATTTCCACGGAAGGACGCGCGCACAATACTAAGCAAGACTTGCTTAGTATTGTGCGCGCAAGCAAAAACTGCTGGGTAATGCACTCTGTATGACAACGAGCATTGTCGTGCATTAAAACTTCAGCGAAACAGCATTGGGCAAATCGTTCGCCCGGACGCCTGTAGACTCGGCCTCTTCTGTCATTGCCATGCAGACACATTCTGCACTCGTCAGTAAAGAGAACCGACTGCCATTGGGCAATGGTCCAATTGACATGATCTCGAGCAAACTGAAGACGCGCTTGTCGGTGGGCTACAGTCAATTTGGGCCCCGTCGCAGCCCTTTTTGGAGTGAGATTGGCTGCTTTCAGACGTCTTCTTATTTTCCATTCGCTTACAGCTACACTACGAACGTGCCTGAGTTCTTGTTGAACATCACCACCCGTCAGATGCCGATTGCGCAGCGATGTTGAGACAATGAAACGATCGTCTCTGTCAGGAGTACACCGGTGGCGGCTGGTTCTTCGATTGAAGGCACCGGTCTCTCGAAATCGTCTGTAGACCCGGGATACAGCAGACTGGCTCAAGCGAAGCTGGGCAGCGACTACTCGCTGGCTAAGTCCTTGTTCCAACAAGGCAACAACTTGCGCGGCTTCTTCAGGTGTGGTATCCATGGTAACGTGGAAAAAATAATTGCAATTCACAGAGATGTGTACCAGTCAACTTGTGATAAGCGACTGATAAGGTGTGACTTCCGACTTAGGGACTTCCATCCCTACCTTCTTGTGGGTAGGGGAGACTGGTCGGGGCTCTTGGCCAACTGCAGTGGCTTCTTCGCCGACATTTACTAATGCCGGGGCGTTGGGGGGACGGGTATTGTCCTCCGTCCTGGTAGCATAGCTCAGTAGAGCTGTTTCGTCATTTATTCTTCGTCACTCTCCGGGAGGACGAGGCTCCTCGGCTGCGCTCTTCTATCAGGCGGGCGGTAATGGTACGGGGCTATGTTCACAAGATGGTGCAATTGTGAACTGGCAGCCCTTCGGAACATGGTGGTTGCAAGTGTCCTGATGTGGTCGTGCAAGCTGGTCATCCTTAGGTCCCTGGTTATCACTGCATTCCTCAGGTATCTAGGCGCGCGGACCGCTGCTCTTAGGGACTGGGACTGCAGGACTGCCAGTTTCTTCCTGGCGGTCTTTCTTGTTAGCGCGTACCATGCCGGCGCCGCGTATGTGATTCGTAGCCTGATGTATAGCTTATAAATTGCGTTCTTCATATTTAAGGGCAGCCTTGAAGTGAAAATTGGTCTTTATAGTGCCCTGGCTGTTTTCGCCTGGGCGACTGCTTGCTCCACATGCTGCGTCATGGACAGCTTTCTGTCAATTGTCACTCCAAGGTATTTCACCCTGGATGACCAGGGGATGTCATGTCCAAGGAGTGACAGGCTGTCGGGCAGGTTGACTCTGGTGAGTAGTATCGCCTGGGTCTTTGTGGGATTTGCCACTAGGCGCGCCTCTCGACTGTAGACGGGGCAGTTGGCGTTATTTGCTGTATGCGCCCCACCACACACAGTTGGCGCATGTCGGCGGTTCGTCTTTCGGTCTGGTGCAGTCCTTGGCCGCGTGCTCCCCTCCGCAGATCACGCAGGCGCGGGTCCGGTGGCAGTTCACCAATGAGTGTCTGAATGACTGACATCGGTGACACTGCGCCGGCCCCTGCTTGCCGCGCCAGGCCTCTATCTTGACTATGCCCTCCATGGCTAGCATATCGGTCACCTCATAGATAGCCGGTGTCAGGTTAGGCATTTTTCTAAGCTGCGCGAAGTATATGCAGCCAGGCCTGCCCTGCCTGGCTTTAATCTTCTTGACGTATTCGCGGTCAAAGCCTTTTTCCTGTAGCTCTGACTGGATTTCTTCTGGCTCTGTCTGCTCCGGTATTCCTGTGATTGCCACTTTTAGGCTGCGCTCGACGGACAGGGCGTAGCAAAACCAGTGGATGTTTTCTGATTTTTCTATTTTCGCCAGATATCGTTGTATTGCCCGAAATTCGTCCTCCATCTTGGGCATGAATCTAATGCCCTGTTGATACGGGCGTGCATTTATACTGTGGCCGATTATCTTTTTTAACTCCCTGAAGTGGAAGGTCCAATTCGGCATCCTTTCCACTATCAGGGGTGGGTATCTCGACATTTGGTTGTCGTTGTTCTTCGGCTTGGTGGTGGTGTTCGCAGAATTTTTATTTTGCGTAGGTGGGTAGTTTTGATTTTCCTCGCTTCCGACTGCGCGCTCCTGTGTTAGCGGTTGTACGCTATCTGGCGATGCGGGAATCTGCGGTAACTGGTCTTCAGTTAGTCTAATCCTTGGAGGTTGTGTCGGAGCGCAGGCGTCGTGTTCAAACTTTCGCTTGATGGCATTCATAGGGGCTTCGCTTTGTGGTAGCGGCTTTGATTGCACACGTCCTCCAAACGGCGATGGTGCCTTTGTCTGGAACTGACTGGGCGAGGGAGTTCTCGCTCCCTGGTCGAAACTGTGTGACAGCATTTCTTGCGAGCCAAAGGGTGTTCTGGGTTTTGAGATGGTTTCGAATGACCTTTGTCTTGAGGCTAGTCTTGGGTCTCTGGTCTCTAATTGGTGGGTACCCGCTCTTGCTTTATCCGCGTAGAATGCGGGTAGGTGCTCTCCTTGGGCGTCGTGCGGCGCGTGGATGATGACTTGCACATCTATTGGTTTTCCTTTTTGAATCGTGGACGCTTCCATGGGGGGTGCATGGGGCTCCGCTGCTTTGCGTAGCGCGGGTCCGCTTGCTGCCTCGTGGAGTGCGCTTTTAGTAATGGGCGCGACTGGTTTGCGCACATTTGGTGTACTCGCAGGGTTACTTGCTTGGACGCGTTCCGGGAAATGTCCGGGCGGGTTCCTGTCTGCCTGATGTTGGTCGGCCTCCAGGTTTCGTCGCACCGGGTCTTCCAGGTGTCTGCGACATTCCGTGTGGAAAATTTTCGCTTTATTTCTTGAGTGGGTAGCTCGAGAAAAACTTCCGGGCGCGGGGCGACTGACCCTCGACGCCTTGGTCTACCCCAGAATGGCCTTCGCCAACCGAGAGCACTCCCAAGACGGAAGATCGGCCGAGATTGGATATGTACTGAGCGCGTAGCAACAACAAGGTAGCAGAGAGTTGCTCGTACGAAGGCACAGTAGGCGATCCTGATAAGCTTGTATATTGAGCTTTCTAATGACAGTCTTTTTTTATAAATACCTTGTATACTTTACGTAAAAACAAAGTTTGTAAGCAGAATGAGGCACGGGCGTAGCCAGGTTTTAGAATCGGGGGGGGGGGGGGGGGTTCAAGAAAATAAAACGAATAAAAATACATAAAATAGCTGTTTATATTATATTATAAATAGCTGTATTCATAAGAACAATATTTAATATGTAATAAACAGATTCAGAGAAAACTTCTGGAATGGAAGGAATCGTCGAAGACCTTTTTCAAGCAGGGGGACAATATAGGCTAAATAAAAAAATTACGTTCAGTTATACCTAGGTACACGTTATAGAATTAATCTTCTGTTCTTCTTTTTAAATATATCCACTACTTCATTCGCATCAATTTCTATCCCATAGTGAATGTTCATGAGAGCCAAGCCATTCAGTCTGTTTTCACCCGTTGTGTTCCGCAAGTAGTTTTTAAGCCTTCTTAGACTTGAAAAAGACCTTTCTGGGGTAGCAGTGGAAACAGGTAACGTAGCCAGTATTTGCAACAATGTGTAAATATTTGGATAGAGTTTTTGGTCGCACTTATCTAAGCATTCCAAAGCTGATTTTGGAGTAGGGGAGGTGAGAGTCATAGCTGCTTTCCACACTTCAAGTTCTGCTTTGACGACACATGTACTCTTTTCAGGCAGCACTTCTGAATACATACAAAATGCCTCTTCAATTTCACAACCTTTCGCAAAATTTGACGGTAACACACCAGACAGTGCCGATACTACTTTACGGTGTTTCGTAAATCTCTCAATTAATTGTTGAATTGTATGGTCGAGAAAAGGGATGAATAAATTTATTTTGTAATATGTGGATATATCCGACGCAGGAATGTTAGAGCGATTTAACTGCCTCCCGACGATACGTGGCATAAGCAGAATACCACCATTTTCTTCTATTAGCACCTTTGCTTTCTCATAGAGATGGGGGTACTCTTCGTCAACTTTATCTCTCAAAAGTTGCAAAGCATTAATAACATTATCCACGTGGCTGAATGCTGTTATGAGGTCTGTGTTAATTGCTTGCAGTTGCTTTGATAGCGACAATGTATAGCTCATGACTTTTTGAAGAATCACTAGGCACATAACGAAATTCGAAGATCGAAGTGTGTTTAGCATTTGGACTGCTTGCTGCGATGTTTCTTTATTGTGGCTAGATTGAAGTTTTTCGAGAGCATGCACAATCGCTGAATAAATTTCCGTGAATCTTACAA
Source organism: Scirpophaga incertulas (assembly GCA_036419045.1). Classification (NCBI taxonomy): domain Eukaryota; kingdom Metazoa; phylum Arthropoda; class Insecta; order Lepidoptera; family Crambidae; genus Scirpophaga; species Scirpophaga incertulas. The sequence continues at coordinate 49,043 of JAYEAL010000147.1, forward strand.
TGGCTTCATGTTTATGAACCCACGTGTTTCGCACATTGCAAGCAGGTTTTTTTGATGGTCAACCGGTAATATCTCCCGAATTTTTTCCTTCAGAACGGCAGTGCGTTGAGCCGAATGTATAAAGTAGGAACCAACAGACTGCACGATCCCGGTGCAATTTCGCACATCTGCTAGTGAACATGAGTCAGCAATAGCAAGATTGAGAGAGTGTGCACTACAGTGTACATAAAGAGCAAGAGGACATTCTTGACGAATATACGCTTGGGCACCGTGCAAATACCCACTCATGGCTGCAGCCCCATCGTAACCTTGACCAACCACATGAAAACATTGAAGTCCATGCTTTTTCAGAGCTGTGATAATGAGGCTTGCAAGACCGGATTCTGTCACGTCAACAGTTGGAATATACTCTAAGAACATCTCCTTAACTTTATGTTGTTTAACATCTTTTATTGATATTGATTCAACAAGTAACCATTATTCTGAAATGTTAATTACTTACAGTATGTAATAATTACTAATTAATTAATATATAGAATTTATGGATTTCAGGAAAAATGAAGCCAATGAAAGTTGATATCAAGCAACAATATTTTAAAACAAAATTAAGAAATGCGAGATTAGAAAATAGATATTGGATTAATAAAAACAAAATGGAAGTAAATAAATATAAAATAGAAATGCAAATATTAAAATTAAGATTGAAAAAATTACAATCATCTAAAACTCAACTGACTACTTTTAAGACTGATACGACTGATTTGATTTTATTTAAAATAAAAATGCTTTTAGTCTGTGAAATGTGTATTAATTATCATTGTTCTAACAATAAAGTTTTGATTGTTGAACGGATTATTATATGGAACCGTAGGCTCTTCCTCAACATAAGGTAAGGAATCTTCTCCTTCATATAGGTCATCCTGTCTGTTCAGTGCAATATTGTGCAAAACTGCACAGGCTACAATAATGGGAGGGATATTCGTTATCTTAAGACCCAATCCATTTTGTAAGCAGGGAAATCTCCTTTTTAAAACACCAAAAAGCCTCTCAATGGGATTTCTAGTGCTTATTTGAGATCGGTTATAAGCTTCTTCTGCAGCAGTTTGTGTGTTAAGTAGTGGTGTTAATAAATAAGGCCGACATGGGTAACCACTTGTAACACTTTTTTTCCACTGATTTTAAGTACTATTAAAGACACTTTTTTTATTCATATTGATTAAAAACACTTTTACAATTGTATCTTGCATTGGTTATGTTTTCGTCGAATTGTTACTTTGACATTGACAGTTCTGTAGAGTTCTATAGTGTGGACTGCTTATCATGATCCTAACACCGTTATCTATGGGCAAATTAGGCAATCAAATCTAGCCAAGCGTCGTCTACAAAGATAGGTTCTTTATCAATAATACTGAAACGTCACTCCGGAATTCATAGACTAAAAACAGTGTCGTAGATTAATAACTGCCCACAGATTATATACCAACAACAAATTATTTGCACTGCCGGTTACAAAAATATCATTTAGGATTAAACTTAAATTTAGGAAGATCAATTCTTCCTTTCCTTTATTTGTGGCGGATCGACATAGTTTCCACATCATCCTAGTTCCATTTAAAGACAGACACATACATATGTACATTCTAGTCTGGGATGCACGTGGGTGAATGTCTTTGCCTCATCGGTGGTAAACAATCTGTAATGGGATACTAATCTGTGACTTGGACAGATCTGAAATCTGGGAACCGATCTATTGTAATAATCTCACGCATATTTCGGGATAAAAACGTATAAAAGTTACGGAAAGTGGTGTCAGGATCACAAATTCTTCAGGATCGATTTCAGGAGTATTTTACTTAATCAAATTATCCATATCTGTTGGAACATAATTAAATTGAGTTGCCACCGGCACTTAAGGAAAAAATAATAAACTAAAATATATACATATTGAAAGCCCGATAAAAAGGTCAGTAATTGTTGCATTTATCTCTTTAATTTCAATTGTAAAGCTCTAGTACTGGTGTTCCCAATAGTAATGATTTTCACAAATAATTATTGATATTTGTTTTGGAGCGGGTAGGCTTAACCACCCATACAAAATCATGCTGAAATTAGTTGCTCAGCTGCTAATCTCATGTATTTGAGGTAATTGGTGTTTGTATTTAATCATAAATGTAAATTCTTGTTCTTTTAAGATGTAAATGTACCATAATTTAATGAATGTTTTACTTGTCTAACCCACCATTGAACTATAGATCATGTTTGAAATTTTTTCTTTGTAACCTAGTTGTCAGATTTAATTGTATGAAGAACAATAATGTATATGGCTTCCTTCTGAACCGCATAGACCACCCACATTGAGTCCATGACTATGATAATGTAGCATTTTTATGATATATAACAGGGCAAAAAGGTACCGGGAGGTAGTTATAACTGAAAGGCCCGGCCCTACAAATTTTATGTAAGGAAAATATATAAAATACTATATTATTGAAGAAAATTATATAAAAGTTAAGAAGAATAACTGCAATATATTAAAAGAAGAGTTAAAATAGAGTGTCTGGACCCAGTCTCAAGGAAGGTATTCAGTACTAACCACCGGGGGATGGGAATCTAGCATTAGAATACATGTTATTTTTTAGATTTTAGAATTACCATTTAATAGTTTACTTCAATACCCTGATCAACCATTGTTGCTAAATATCCTTGCCGAGATTGGTCAAACAGCACCAGAACCAACCTGCCCTTGTGATTAATAATTAAAATTTGTTATTTTAAGTACATAATAAAGAGTACACTTATTTTAATTGGTTATTTTAATTTTTAATTTAATTTAACAATTAAATAACAACAAAAAAAACTTAAATATACATTTATCCTGTTAAAGTTGATAATTAAATCAGTCACTTTGTTATTTTGTATTATTTGTGTTTTCTTTATAACTCTAGTTGGTGAGTAGGAGAATTATTACATTACACACTGTCTCCCAAAATAATCATATTTTCAAAGTCTCCACGTTCGAATTGAGCACACAGTGGTGAATCATTAAATATAGTGCTATCGTGTACTGATCCTGGCCACCTTGCTATGATGTTCTTAATGCGTAAATTCGCATCACACACCATTTGGACATTTAATGAGAAGTATCCTTTACGGTTTCGGTATAATTCAGACTGGGCTTCTCCTGAAAAAAATTGATATTACATGCAAAATATCAGTACTTAACTAGAGACAAATATATGTAATTTGTATGTGAATTTATGACAAATAGCTTTGTAATTAGTTGGAATAATTTTGAAATAATTTTAATATGGGTGCAGTCCACAGCCCCAATAACTCTAGGAAATGCTGCTATAGCATAAAACCCATTTACGACGTCCACAAACTCCTCAGAAGTCGGCATGTTTATATAAAGGGACTTCATGGCAGCTATTTTGGCTGTCACTTTGTGTACTATTCGATGAACAGTTGGCTGTTCGACATGGAATATATCTCCTATTACACGTTGATAGCTACCTGTTGCATAGAACCGTAGGGTTATTAGTATTTGGTCCACTGCTTGTATGGCCCTATTATGTTTGGTAAGAGGTTTTAAAGAGCTACCAAATATTGACTCCAAAAACAAAACTGTTTCTTTTGAGACGCGGAATCTCGCACGGCATTCCACGTCGTTATATATTTCAAAAGCGTTTAGCTTTACTGCATTTCTGCGTCGCGCTCTAGGTATTTCTTCACTATCCGAAAGAGACGATAACGATGACACAGACATTATATATCACTTTTCGGGGATATAAGCAAAAGTTATAAATTTTAAGATTCCTCGCGACCACTCTCAAATTTAACGACGTTTCAAGACGATTTGACAACTGATTTGAGTGACAGTTAGCGTTGAGTTGCGTTTCAGTATTCGAATATTCATTTGAGTGGGTCTTAAATGCGACTTAATTTGAGATACTCTCAAAAATTAACAGCTGCTTATCTATTGCTTTTGAGCATGCGAAATGCGAGTTTAGGAGCTGCTTAATTATTTGAGAAGCCGTTAAATATTTAAGAGGCGTTTCAGTATTCGGTCATTAATCTTTATTATCAGTTTTATTTTGCTGTGAAGATCATTTTGACGTAAGTATTCTATATTTCTGTACAGCTTAGTGTGAATTAGGATTCTATCTACAACTAACCTAGTTCACATGTTCACAAAAGTTTATAAACATCTTCACATTCAACAGATATAATAGTTTCTTCCGTTTCATTGCAAGTGCAAGTAACAGCATAACATTTTTGTCAAATATTATGCAATGCAGGTGTAATCCGAGCTTTGACTACACATATGTCTCCATCTCGTTTTACTTCAACATAGCCAACTGCTGAATCACCGTAACATTCTCGTTTAGATCTGAAAAAAAAAACAAGTATGTACTTAAATTAAAAAAATATATATTCATGTAAATTGGTTATCATATTTATCTAATATTTACGAAAAAGTATATAAACATATCTTACTTAAGTGAGCTTCAACAATACTCGTATAATATGTCGTTAACATTAATAGTTTTAATATAAAAGAGGTAAATTAGGAGTTTTTTTAAATACAATGGTTATGTTATAGGTTATGTTTTGTTGTATTATTTAAACATGAACAAAAATCTATGTGGTTTACTTAAATATACCATGTAATGTAATAATTACCTTGCAGCTTTCACTCCTTTGATTACTGCGCTCGTAAAATCAAGATTTGATGCAAAATATGCTGACATCATAAATGCATCTATTTTCAGCAGATTATCGGATTGTGCGTTGACAAAACCAGTTTCTGCCATCGTCTTAGATTGACTACAAATGTATATTCACAAAGTAAACACACAGAAATACAGTTTTAAACAATTTTTCTCGCAAACACAATTTAACACAGTACGAACACGTATGAATATCGACGCCGATAAATGCAAGACATAGCCATTGACGTCACATATCGTTTTTGTTAAAAATGTTGTAAGCATTATTACTCAAATATTGAACGCAACTTAATGTCACAGTGTATTTTGTAATTTTTGAACGTTACCATAACACTGTAATGAAGCTAATGCTTGACCGGGTGCCCGGAAGGTGGCTGGAGCTTAGCAACATTAAAATCCCCGAGACGGGGTTGTGTACCTAGGCCCCCTGACGGGGGATGAGTACCTACGGGTAATCCCTGACCAGAAGAATAAGGGAAACGTCTCACCAAGCTTATAAAGCACTGATTTATTACTTAACACACATAATAATTACACAGGTTTTACACAGGCCCTTGCCTTATCTTAGCACTAATAATACCACCACACTGAATGTATATCAAACACTAACGGATCTTTCACTGAAGGACGGGATAACGGAGGCGCACGAGCGTCGTCTGGATGGTTCGGATCGCGTCTCTCTGGCGAACGCGGACTCCCCCGCACCGCCCGAGATGGCTTCCTCCCCTTTCCGCGGATACCGGCGAAGCACGTTCGGATGGCGTCCCTCTGGCGAACGCGGTCTCACCCCGCACCGCCCGAGGTAGCTTCCTCCCGTACCCCTGAGCTCCCCCCTAGAGGGTCTAGCAAGTACCAGCTATTGGCGAACGAACGCGGACTCACCCCGCACCGCAAGCCTCGGCTGGCACCCTCGAGAGAGTGCTCCCGACTGGTCGTTGTCTAGCAGTCGCTCCCCACCGTAGCGCCGTCAAACCGGTCTGAGCTGGATTTCTTATGCGCGCTGCCTGAAGAGCGGCGCGAGTCGCAGAGCGGGTGGCAGCCTAGCATAGCGGGTAGCGGGGCTCGTCACATCCCCCTCTCTCTTCTGGAGATTTTTACCTGTAAAAATCACATGTGATGAACATAGTCGAATGACCCTTGTTTCCCCTCTAGGTAACTGGTAATCTTTCATTTCTATTGAGGGTCGAATTAAAGGATGCTATTTTGAACCCTTTTATAATAACTAGTAACTAATGAAAATAATTCTGGGGTGGTAACCCTATATGTATAATATAATCTTGGTGGGTACTTTACCAATTACTGACATTTTTCCTTCAAATTTTAACAAAACGAACCAAATTGCAAATGGTGGGTACCAACATTGGTTTATAATCAGAAGTAGCGAGCGAGAGAAAAACAAACTTGTTGCGATTTCCTAAATCTAAAGGCATATCTCTAAATAAATCCCTATCGGTCTGGTTTCTGGCCGAAACGGAACAAACACCTGTTCTTATAAACTACCATAATAAACACAAAATTGGTTTAACACACTAAACAAAATAGACCAATCACAAATTTATGGCGTGGTTCGCCTATATTTCGGCATTCTCACTGCCCCGGTTCCTTTTTTTCTCCGACCGTTTTTTCTTTTTTCTGTTTGGGTGGTCGGTGGACGCTACGAACTCCTTATATTCTGTGAGGTGCTCGTCCACGTTGAGGACATCCTCCTGTGACGCTTCGGGGTTTTGTCTCGCTGGCGTACATTTTTTTGGATAATATCCCTTCACTGTCTATGTATATTTCATTTGCTGTTCCCTTTATTACGTCTCTGCCGATAACGCCGTTAGGCATGGTTTTTGTTTCTGGCTGCGCCTGCGTCATTGTAGTGAATTATGCAAGTGATTACTTCTGTGGCGGTAAGCGGTTGACTGAATGACTAGCTTTCTCTCCGTTCGGTTTCCTAATTTCCATCAACTTTTTAGATCTACCCTCATTATTATTCGTTATATTTTTTTAAATCTTTTATGTGTGCGTTATATGTCTTACCCTTTCTTATATCGTGTAAGGTGTATATTACTGGTGATATTCTTCCGATAACTTTAAACGGACCGGCATATTTCGGCGCTAGTTTTGCGCAGAAATATTTGCCCGCGTCTGACAAAACATATTCTTTTTTTAATATTAATTCGTTAATCTGCGGTTTCCAAAACCGTCTATTTTTATCGTAATGCTTTTTTTGTTGATAGGATGCCTTATTTTGATTTGCTTTGACTAATTCGAAGATTTCCTGTAATTTTCGGTGTTCAATCAGAGAGGCGTTGGGAATTCGTTTTTATCGTGGACGGATCTTAATTCCGGCCGAACAATAGAAAGGCGAGCGTAAACTTCGTTGATTCTTGCCTTGATGTTAATAAATATTTAGAAATTAAAATAAGTTTGGACAAACGACATCATGTAATTTATTGACAAGACAGACAGTAATAATATAATGACATAAACTTCTTATAAAAATCTATATGACAACCAACCATAAATACAATAAGTCTTATATCATAACATGCCCCTTTTTTTAAAAAACAAATTAAAAATATAACATTACGTAACAGTACACCTATTCACAAATTAATCTTCTTGGACGTACAACTCGTCTACCTGACTTGGTGCGGAATGGAGATGGACATGTATGAGTATTTGAAGTGTTAGCTGAAGATGATGCTGTACATGACTGTGATTCAGGCACAACAATCGGTGATGTGGGTGAACGAGGAATCTGCATGAGATGTTGTCTATTCCTTCTTAACAAACCATCTGGAGTATCGAGAATAAATGATCTCGGCTCTTCGCATTTAGATTTTACTATACCTGGAGACCAATTACTGAGCGGAGTTTTCTTATAATAAACTTTTTCTCCCTGCTGAATATCACCTAATACCCTTGTTCCTCTATCGTAATATTTCTTAGAATTAGCAATATTTCTGTTTTTATTTTTATAATGATGATTAAATTTTACTACTGTAGGTTTTAAATTAGATGCAACTGAAGGTAATTGAGTTCTTAAAGATCTTGACATTAACAGTTGAGAAGGTGAAGCTAAGTTACCTCTTGGAGTAGTTCTGTATTGAAGTAATGCAAGATACGTATCCATACCAGATTCTTTACATTTAGATAAAATTCGCTTTGCAATTTTAACTCCTGATTCAGCCAAACCATTTGAACGAGGTAAATATGGACTTGAAGTAGTGTGCTGAATACCCCATTCAAATATAAAGTTTTTAAATTCAGCAGAACTAAATGGTGGTCCATTATCGCTGACTAGTTCTACTGGTATTCCGTGACGACTAAAAATACTTTTTAGAATAGGTACTAATATTGCTGCTGACGTAGTACTAACAGAATTTAATTCAATATAGTTCGAATAATAATCATCTACGACAACATATTTTTTACCATTAAAGTCGAAAAAATCAACACCAACCTTTTCCCAAGGCAATGTAGGCTGTTGATGCGGCTTCATAGGTTCCCTACGATTTGAATTTCTCATAGAAAGACACGTGCTACATGATTCTACGACATTTTTAATGTGATCTGACATAAACGGCCAAAAAACTATACCTCGTGCAAAACTTTTAGATCTTTCAATGCCTAAATGTCCACTGTGTATAATTTTAAGAATCTCTGGACGAATAACATAAGGAATAATAATAGCGTTACCTTTAAAAACGATGTCATGTTCTGTATGAATTTCATCTTTATAATTCCAGTACTCACGAACTAATATATCAACTTTTGCTTTACATGACGGCCATCCATCTTTGCAATATGTTTTTAAGATTTGCATGCTCTCATCTTCATTTGTAGCATTTTGAAGCCATTTTAATTTTTCTGCGGAAATAGGCAATGTTTTTATTAATAAATTGACATGAACCCTAATTTCGTCATCTAAATCATCTGATGATAATTCTGGAAGCGGTGCTCTAGATAATGTATCTGCTAAGTACATTTCTGAGCCTTTTTTGTATTTGACATTCAGATCATATGCTTGGATTCTTAACATCATCCTTTGAAGTCGTGTTGGAACGTCCGCCAAAGGTTTTTTAAACAAAGTAACCAAAGGTTTGTGATCAGTTTCAATATCAACTTTTTGTCCATAAATGAATTGGTGAAATTTAGAACAACCAAAAACAATAGCATAAAGCTCTTTTTCAATTTGTGCCATATTTTTCTGTGTAGGCGTGAATGTTTTTGAAGCGTAATAAATAGGATGACTATTTTGTAATAGAACTGCACCTACAGCTGTACTACTGGCATCTACTGAAACAGTTATATTACGGACTTTTGGATCGAAATGAGACAGAACTGGCGCTTTACAAATTAAATCTTTTAAATTATTAAATATTGTCTCATATGTTGAATTCCACTGAAATGAAGAATTTTTCTTTGTAAGATCTCTTAACGGACTAACTTGAGATGCAAGATTTTCAATGAATGGACTTAAATAATTGAGAAGACCTAAGAATCTTTGTAGATCTTTTTGACAAGTAGGAGATGGCATGTCTTTGACAGCTCGTATTTTATCTGGATCTGGAATTATTCCATGATCAGTGAAAACATGACCTAAGTATTTTACTTGTTTTGTCGCAAAAGTACATTTTTCTTTATTGAATCTGATATTAAGCTTTTTTGCTTTTTCAAAAACTAATTTTAAGCGTTCATTGTGCTCTGACAGACTGCTACCACTTACTAAAATGTCATCAATATAGATAATTACACCTGGAATGTCTGCAAATGCTTCTGACATCACTCTATGAAAAATTTCTGATGCACAACTTACACCAAATGGAAGTCTTAAAAATCTATATCGTCCAAAAGGTGTATTGAACGTAGTAAGGTATGAACTGTCATTATCCAGCTTAAGCATCCAGAAGCCACTACTAGCATCTAAAGTTGAAAAATATTTAGCTCCTGCAACTTTGGATCGAACTGTGTCAACTGTTGGTATTGGGTAATGAGCACGAAGAATAGCTTGGTTTAAGTTTCGCGGGTCTAAACATACGCGTAATTTACCATTTTTCTTTTCAACAACAACAAGAGAACTTACCCATTGAGTTGGTTCCGCCACTTTCGCAATCACGTTCTTTTGCTCCATGTCATCTAGTTCCTTCTTTAATCTATGATGAAGTGCGAATGGTATTTTACGTGGAGGATCTATTTTGGGTGAAATGGATTTGTCTACACGAATAGAAATGTCAAATGGTAAACAACCTAAGCCTTCGAAAATATGTTTATGATTGTCAAGTACTTCTTTGACATCATCTGAATGTGCCTCATGAATATTATAAATGCGTTTGACAAGACCTAGTTGACTACAAGATATACGTCCAATTACAGTAGGTGAATTGACATTAGCAATAATAAATTTTAATCTAGAGTTCTTATTCCTAATTATGACATCTAAATCAACTTCTCCGACGACAGGTATTTTATTTCCATTGTATGCAGTGACGTTGTGTTGACAGCTTCTTAGTGTGCCAGTTTGAAGTGTTTGAAAAATATTATTTGGCATAACATTGGCATCACTTCCTGTATCCAAAATACAATTAATCTGTATGTCATTGACAAAAATTGGTATCATCCATTCATTTGATGACGATGTTGCATCAATACTTCCAACAAATAAATTATTTTCCGAATTATTTGTGTCACCACTATCGTCATTTATATTTCGGACATTTTTTGTTTTGCAGTATCTATCAAAATGATTTCTTTTGCCACATGATCTGCAAGTTACACCAAATGCTGGACACTTAAATCTATGTACTTGTCCACATCTTTTGCATATAGGTTTGAAACGTTGTTGCGAATGTTCTCTAACTGGTGACTTAGAATATGTACGAGAAGTATGTCTGGATCTTTCATTACTCTTAGCGCGTGTGTACATAATAGTATCGTGTTGACCTTTTAAAACATTTGCTTGATTCATTGACATCAAAAGTGTTTTGGTCATGGAGATAGTTTTGTCAAGAGATAGATCTGATTCTAATAGAAGTTTTTCACGAATGAAGTGATATTTTTCATGCATATTACAGATAAAAATATCTTTGATTAGACGATCTTGCAAAGTTTTGAAATCACATGACTGACTTTTTGCACGTAAGTTAGTGAGAAATTCCTCTATGGTCTCATTTTCAGATTGCCGATATGTGAAAAATTTATGGCTTTCGTAGGTAAGATTTATTTTAAGTTGAAAATGTTGTTCAAATCGTGTAACTAGATCATCATATTTAATTGTGTCTTCGTTTAAATTAAAAGAATTAAAAATTTCTAACCCTCTTTCGCCAATCATATGAAGGAAAACAGCTACCTTACGGTCATCTTTTTCTTCATTGAGTCCAGATGCACGTAGATATATTTTAAAACGTTGAAACCATTTCTTCCAATTGTCACACGAATCTCCTTGACATTGTAATGGTGAAATATTATTACCTGATACATTTTTCGGCATCGGTTTTGAATTCGCACTATCTGATTGCATTTTTACTTTTTGTTCGTCTTACTTGAAATAAACTTCTGACACCATAATAAATATTTAGAAATTAAAATAAGTTTGGACAAACGACATCATGTAATTTATTGACAAGACAGACAGTAATAATATAATGACATAAACTTCTTATAAAAATCTATATGACAACCAACCATAAATACAATAAGTCTTATATCATAAAACAGATGTATTCAATGCGAAGTTGAATTCTGATATGTTTCATCCCATTTCCTGTTGGTTATTCCTATAAACGCGGAAATCATTGTTTCTAACGTTCTATTTATTATTTCTGTCGGGTTACTGTGTGGAGAATACGGAGCGGTCAGTTTGTGTTCTATACCATATTTGCCAGTGTGTCCTTGAATTGCTTACTTGTAAGCTGCTTCCCGTTGTCACTCAGAAGTGTTTTTGGGGAACCGTACCTCATAATTATACATTCTTTTAGAGCGGTTATTACAGCTTGGTTTGTTGCAGTCCTTAATGGTCGGGTTTCGCACCACTTCGAGAATTTATCGTGAAATACGATTATCCACTGATATCCTTTTGATGATCGTGGTAGAGGGCCGATTAAATCCGTTGTTATTACTTGCCATGGCTCTTCCGGGTTATTTATGTGCATTGTTCCTGCTGGTTTGTCTTGTGACGGTTTGTATTTTTGACAAGTATCGCATCGCGGAGAAACTTCCGGAACGTCGTATAGTGTGGGTCGAGCTGCCAGTGCTCCCAGCCTAATCGTCGTCAAAATTTAGTATTACTCGTAGTCAACGCGTTTCTGTAATACTTTTTCTGTGCAAATCAGTTCGCGAAGTTAAGGAACGTTTTGATTAAAATAATAGGGGCGAGTGAGCGTTCAATTATATCGAGCACGTGGTAGCAATGAGAACCAGTAAAAAGAAGAAAAAGTGATAAATAAGCTATTAATTTATAACATATATTGTGGGCAAACCTTTTTAATAAGTAACTTTGTGATAAATTGCAAAATAAACATTAGTGACAAAAACCTGTCAAAGTGCTATTTACGAAGACGCCAAGCAGAAACGAAATATGATTGAGTGTAAAAAGGTGTATGGACAACTTATAAGTGAAGAAAAAGTGCAGATGAAATCCTTTTACCAAAATCAATATAAAAGATAACCTAATTTGCTACTGTGCAAAAACGTGCAACTCATTGCGTGGTGTTGCGGCGTAGACACTAACGACATCTGACAAAGAGTGACGGAAACAAGTATCACAGTACGTAAATCAATCAAGGTGCAATTTTTAACATACTTTAGCGCATAGACACTAACACCATCTGTCAGAAAAGCAGGAGAAACATTATAAGAGCACACAAGTAACTGTCAGATTAGCAATAACTACTGGATCAGCTAAGAGAGGGCGCTACTCACACTTAATATAATATTGCATTGCAGTTTGCATTCTATTTTAACAAGATTTAATGGTATTCAATCTAGTATTTACAATTATTTATGGAGGAACTAGTGAGTGTACTAATTGGAGGTGTTTAAACTACCTAGGTATCTTGAATTTAAAGAACACAGTATAAAAGTGCATAAACGGCAGAATACGATCTCATCCCAAAAACATTATTTACCTATTTTTATTCGCTTAGAATATTAAAGAAGTCCTTGAGAAGTCAATATTACGACAATTATAAACACTCGAAATACTATTTTCGTGAGTGCATGGAAAAGTTGGAATTCAAACAAAACTACATCTTACCAGAATACAGAATGGAAGAAATAAAAAATATGTTGTTAAACATGCAACTTGACATGAAACAGCAAAAACAAGATATGCTTGAGATGAAAGAAGACATCAAAAGTACAATAATCAGCAGCCTAAACGAAAAGTTTACCAACCTAGAAATAAAAAACGAAATATTGGAGAAAAAACTGGCTGAGCAGAATAGAAAAATAAGCAACTTATACAGACAATCTAGACGTAAGAACCTAGTCTTATTTGGCATAGAAGAGAGCGAAAAGTCATATCACGAACTTGATGAAACAGTAATTAATTTAATAAAAACATACTTAAAAGTTTCATGTAATAATAACAACAGAAGCAGTAAGAAGACTAGGGAAAAAGGCGAGAAGGTCAGACCAGTTATAATAACATTCAATACAATTGGTTTTAAATTAAAAATATCAAAAAATAAACATTTTCTACAAGAAACCCCATACTATTTCAAGGAAGATTATCCAATTGAAGTCCTAAACAAGCGCAAAGAATTGCAATCACAACTAGAGAGTGAAAGGAACGCAGGCAATACTGCTTATATCAAATATGACAAACTTATTGTATTGAGTAACAAAATTTCCCCTCGCAAACAACAAAGCAAAAGGAATCTGTCTGAATCCCCAGAGTTATCTACCTCGGGTGGAGATAGCACTCGGAAGCATAGAAAACAGCCACTGAAGAAAAACAAAGCAACAAACATGAAAGACTTTATAATACAAAAGCCTAAACTAATCCTCAGCCAGGTGGATACCTCATCTTCCCAGATCTCAAGCCAAACGAATAAGTCTCAACACACCTCAGCATAAGAATCACAACTAGACCCTCTACTCACGCCTAATCTCCCAGTACGACTGGTCACCGCGGGAGAGCTCGACCAAAACCCTCCAAGAAAAACCACTTTAAGAAACACTTTCAATATTTGTACCCTTAATGTAAAATCACTATCTTCTGAATTAAAACTTGTGGAGCTGAAGGCAGCGCTACAGGACATTAACCACGACATAGTAGGATGTGTGAAGTCCGCCGTCTCGGAGAAAACATAATTGAAGATAGTGAACACATCATGTACTACATAGGCCAAACAAAAGGACTGTACGGAGTGGGTTTCCTAGTCAAGAGAATGCATAAAGAAAAAATCATAACATTTTTTGGAATATCTGAGAGAGTGTGCCTACTAGAAATTGAACTAGGAAAACTACCATTCGCAATTATTCAGGCATACGCACCCACTGAAAATTCATCTCAGGAAGAAATAGACAATTTTTATGAAGACTTGGCTAATGCTCACAACTCTACATCTATGAAGCATATTATCTGTATGGGTGATTTTAATGCACAAATTGGTGTTCCCAAAAAATACGAACATTCAGTTACTGGTCAGTACGGTTATGGTAACAGGAGTATTCGAGGAGAGAGGCTCATTCAGTACGCACAGGAATATAACCTGAAAATTATCAACACAATGTTTAAGCTGAAACCTAAAAACAGATGGACATGGATCTCTCCAGACAAAAACACAAGAAACGAAATAGACTACATTATGACCAATAAACCTCAAGTATTTACTAAATTCGAGGTACTATCGTCATTCTCCTTTGGAACTGACCACAGGCTATTACGAGCTACTCTCCATCTGAACTCAGCAAAGAAAAGTAGATGCAACTTTTCAAATACTAAAATCAATCTGGAAACATCACAAGAACAAAAAAATTACATTGAAAACCTGAATAATTATATACCAATACTTATAACTACGCAGAACAATTATGGAGCGGAAGAATATTACCAAAAACTCGTTTACTATATAAAAGAAAGCCTAAAAAACATTAAATGTGCACACAAAAGCAAAATCCTATCAGAAAAAGCGCTTGAGCTCATGAAACAAAGAAACGAACTACAAAACAAGCCTAAATTAAGTAAAAAGGATAAAGAAAGGTTAAAAACTCTCTATAAACTAACCAACAAGGAAATAGGAAAATGCTACGACTCTTACCGTACAAATACAATAAGAAAACACCTTGAAAGCTCTCGATCAGCAAAAAAAGCTCATAAAGAACTAGCAAAAACAAATATATGGATTCCATCACTTCAGTCGGGGGCTAATAAATGCAAATCCCGCATAGAAATTATAAACATAGCTACTGACTTTTATGCTGAACTATACAGCCAGCCAGAATCATCAAGGCAAACAGAGGAGGCTTACCGCTGCATAGACACAACCCCAATGCAACAGTTTTCTGAGCCGGAAATATTAAAACACTTAATCGAACTTAAATCTGAAAAAAGCCCAGGGCCTGACGGGATTACAAATGAATATATTAAATGTGCAAGGGATTTACTTCTGACTCCAATTACTACTCTATGGAATAAAATTCTAGAAGAAGAAACTGTACCTAATTCATGGAAAGAATCTGAAATTAAACTATTGTACAAAAAAGGAGACCCAGCGGATATAAGAAACTATCGCCCCATCAGCCTTATGTCTTGTTTCTATAAATTATTTGTTTCTTGCCTGCTCGAAAGAATATCCATAGATATCGACGCGCACCAGCCTATTGAGCAAGCTGGATTCAGAAGCAATTACAGCACAATAGACCACATCCAGGTCGTCGACCAGGTGATAGAGAAGTACCTTTCCGCAGACCCCTGTACATAGCTTTCATAGATTACAAAAAAGCTTTTGATTCAATATCGCATGAAAGCATATGGGAAGCTTTAAAATCACTGAATATACGCGATAAGTACATCAACCTCCTGAAAAATATCTATCAGAATAGTACAAGTAGAGTCAAGTTAGATAGAGTCGGAGAGCCAATAAATATAAAGAGAGGAGTTAAACAAGGCGACCCATTGTCACCAAAACTGTTTATAGCCGTTCTACAGCACATAATGGGTCAACTACCATGGTCTAAAAGAGGTATCAACATAAATGGAAACTTTCTAAGCCATCTCAGATTCGCCGACGATATTATCTTATTCTCAGAATGTCCCCAACAATTAAACCTAATGATAAATGATTTACACCAGGCTAGTTCAAAAGTGGGTCTAGAAATGAACCTAGATAAAACAAAAGTCATGACCAATCATCATACCACACCAATTATGATTAACAATACACCTTTAGAATTTGTAGAAAAGTATATATATCTGGGTAAACAAATATCATTTAATAAAGGAAGAAACTCGGAGGAGGTGGACCGACGAATCGCAATAACTTGGAAAAAATATTGGCTACATAAAGAAATTTTCAAGTCTCAACTACCACTGCAGCTTAAGAAAATTGTTATGGATACATCAATTTTACCATGTCTAACTTACGGATGCCAAACGTGGTCATTTGATTCCAGAATAAAAAACAAAATCCAGACCACCCAAAGGCGAATGGAAAGAAGCTGCATGGGCTTAAGAATCAAAGATAAAGTGAGAAATGCTGACATCCGTAGAAAAACTAAAATAACAGACGCTTTGACCTTCTCACTACAAAGGAAATGGAAGTGGGCTGGACACATAGCCAGGTACAAAGACAACAGATGGACACAGAGATCGATAACATGGTCAGGTCCAAAAGGGACAAGAGCAAGAGGCCGCCCGCACACAAGATGGGCAGATGAATTGGTGACGGTAGCAGGCCGAGATTGGCTAAACAAAGCCAAAAATAGAAATAAGTGGCATAGCTTGGAGGAGGCTTTTACCCAAAGGGGGTCCATACAAAAAAAAAATTTTAAATAACAAATTATATTAATTTTTAGAGTCAAAAAATTTATATTTATTCTAATTCTATAATTGAAAATGCAATTCTAATTCTAAAAATCTAATGTGAACTATAATTTTATCGAAACTATAATTATCTATTTTTTTAATCAATACTTTTAATCTAAAAATTAACTATATTATTAATAATATTATTGTACCATATTTTTTGCATGGAATAAAAGAAGCTTTAAATAAATAAATTAAATAAATAAAAATCGCATGCGCGGACATATTTAGCTACGTCGCTAAACATCCCTGGCCAGTAATATCGTTGTGCTATTCTATTCAGAGTTTTTGATGTGCCTAGGTGGCCTGCGGTTGGACTATCATGGTGATCTTTTATTATTACGTTTCTTTCTTTCTTCGCGATACATAATTTTTTTTTTCATGTGATAGGGGGCAAACAAGCAGACGGATCACCTGATGGTAAGCAATTACCGCCGCCCATGAACGCCCGCAACACCAGAGGAGTCACAAGCGCGTTGCCGGCCATTTAAATGGGAGTACGCTCTTTTCTTGAAAGTTTGGATATCGTAACGGTTCGGAAACACTGTAGGCGACAATTCATTCCACAGTTTAGCTGTGCGAGGCAGAAAATTTCTAGAGAAACGCACAGTGGTGGACTGCCAAGTATTGAGATGGTGAGGATGGAAAGTTCGTCGCGTGGAACGATGTCGGAAAGTAGTAGCAGGGATTAGTCCAAATAATTCCTCTGAGCATTCTCCGTAATAAATGCGATAGAGTATGCAGAGAGAAGCTACAACTCTACGCAATGCCAAAGGGTCAAGCCGACTTGAAGTTTCCTGGTGGTCGACGATGCGAATCGCTCTCCGTTGAATCCGGTCTAGAGGGAGAAGCTGGTATTGGGGCGCCCCTGCCAAAAGATGATAATTTCCATTCTGTATCCGTTTTCAATTTTATTCCGTATGCTGCATTTGTTATTTTCCTATACAGTTTCCCATTACTGATCCGGTAATCTGGGTTTTGATCATTTCTTGTCTTTTCGTACTGTTTTAAATACCAATCTTCCCTCTTGGTTTGTGTAAAACATATCGGGTTTCGAGATAATTCATCCGCTATCCTATTTTGTTTACCGGCTCGGTATTGGACGTCGTAATCGTACTGCTGCAACTCTAATGCCCACCTGGCGAGTCTGCCTGTTGTGTCTCTTAAGTTATTCAGCCATTTCAGTGCTTGATGGTCAGTTACAACGGTGAATTTGTATCCTTCTAGGAATGCTCTCATTTTACGTATGCCCCAAACTATCGCTAGGCATTCCTTTTCTGATGTTGTATATCTCGTTTCCGCTGGTTGTAATTTTCTGCTTGCGTACATCACCACCTTTGGGATTCCGTTTTCTTCTTGTATAAGTACGGCACCTAATCCCGCGTCGCTTGCATCTGTTTTGTAGATGAATGGTTTACTGAAATCAGCCCTGGTTAATATGGGTCTTTTGTCAGGATAAATTTTAATTTTTCTAGTGCGTTCTGTTGCTCTGTCCGCCAAACAAACTTTTCGTCCTTTTTCAGTAGTTTTGTGAGTGGTGATGTTATTTCTGCGTAGTTAGGTATGAATTTCCTATACCATGAAGTCATACCTATGAATCTATCTCCTTATATCCTTTGTGTTTCGAGGAGTCTTTATTTCGATAATGGCTTTCACCTTACCTGCATTCATTTTTGGCCCGTCTTTTGTTACTATATGGCCTAAGTATTCCACCTCTGGTTTGCAAAATTCGCACTTATTTCTGTTTATTTGCAGTCCTGCTTCTCTTATTCTTTGAATATTTCCCTTAAATGTTTTATGTGATCCTCGAACGTCGTACTACATATTATGACGTCATCAAGATATGTGGAGGCGTTTGGTTCTAATTCTGGGCCAATTACTCTATCCAGTAAAGGTTTGAATGTTGCTCCACTGGAGTGTAGGCCGAACGGCATAACTTTGAATTGATATAGGCCTCGTCCTGGTACCGTGAAGGCTGTTACTGGTTTACTGCTTTCTTCTAATTTTACATTCCAGTACCCATTTTTGAGATCTAATTTTGAAAAATAGCTTCCACTGTTTAATTTTTCTAGCGTGTCGTCTATCTGTGGTAGCGGATAAGCGTCTCTTTCAGATATTTCATTTACTTTTCTAAAGTCGATACAGAAACGGTATTCCCCGTTATCTTTCTTTACCATTAAAATTGGTGAACTGTACGGGCTGTTTGATTTTTCTATTATGTCCTCTCTGAGCATCTTGTCAACATCTTCGTTTATTTTCTCCTGCATTTTTGGATTTCTTGGATAATATTTTTGTTTTACGGGTTCTGTGTGGTTTAGTTTTATTTTGTGTTTCACCCAGGTATTTCCATTTGGACTTTTGTCGCATTTTTCGAATTCGTCTTCTAATAACTTCGTCAGTGTTTCTTCTTGGAGTGTCGTGAGGTTGTTGTGTTTTCTTACCTGTGCTCCCTCGGTATCGCTATTTCTTTTTTTCTCTATTTTATTCTTATTTACTTGGAAGTTGTAGCCGATTCTGTTAAGGATATCCATTCCTATCATCATTTGGGTTGCTCCTGGTAAACAGTATACTTTATGTTTTATCTCCGTTCCATTTATTTCTATTTCTAGTGTCTTGCTGGTTTCTACTTGTCGTTCGGTGCCATCTGCCATCATTATAGTACATTTATCCGTTGTTATATCTCTTATGTCATGGCAATTTTCCATGATTTCCTTATTGATAAATGTACTTGTTGAACCTGTATCTATCAGTCCTTTGTATATTTTTTCTTTGATTTTTGCTTCTATAAATAGTCTATTATCTTTTCTGCCAGGATTATATGTTATACACGATCTATATTTGTTGTTGGTTAACCGTCCTAGGGTGCCGCACAGGAAACAGAATATTACCTGTTTTCCCTTGCATTCCTGTTTTATGTGGCCCTTTTTCCCGCAGTTCCAACAGTGCGTGGCTGTGTTGTATTCTGGTGAAATTTTTCTCGGTGTTGACCTATTTACTTTTTCCTCTTTCGGTCGTGGTGATTGGTAGAGGTCATAGTTTTGCTTGGACGTATAGATATTTTTGGTGTCCTGGTATCTTAATGGTCTTCTGTTATGCTCATTCCTACTGTGGTAACTTGTTGTGAGTTCTTGCTTTCTGTATTTTTCTTCTGTGATCCTTTCGTAATCTATTGCCAGCTTTATCAGGTCTCGCAGTGTTTCAAAATCTTGTCTTTTGATGTAATACTTAAAGGTCGGATCCATATTTTCTAATATTCTTTCTAATCTCACTTGTTCACTTAGTTTTCTTTGTCTTCTCATTAATGTCTGTCAGATAATTAGTGAACGTTTCTTTAAATCTTTGTTTTCTTGATATAATTTGAATTTTTTGAAAAAGATTTTTTCTAACAATCGATTTTCATAGTTTTGTGGGAAGTAGAAAAATTTGAAATCTGCTATAAAATATTCCCATGTTTTCCATTCGCTGCGGTAATTTCGGTACCATTGTAGTACTTTACCTTGCAGTATTCTTGGAATTATTGGTAAGAGCTTAAATTTATCTGCTCCTGTCGTATCGATTAGCTCCTCTATCTTTTTTATGAATTCTACTTGATCTCCGGTTCCATCGAAATGTATATTCCATTTTTCGATAGAATTTTCCCACAATTTCCATATTTTTCCATCCTGTGTGTTGTCGGTATTTTCTTGAAAAGATTCCTGAATTTTCTGGCACGTCATGTTTTGTGACTTACTATCGTTTTTTTCTCGGCCTTTTTCTGGCATTGTATCCTGGTAAACTTCCTCGTGAGATTCTTCATCTTTGACCATTTGGGTCAATTGACGTCTCAATTCCTCTACTGATAGGTTTTCTGTTGACTTACCTCTCTTCTCTAATTCTCTTATGAGATGTTCTTTTCTCAACTGGTAAACCCACGACGTTGGCATTCTTGACTTGCCTACCTATTTATCTTACCTTAAATCTTAAATCTTTGTATTGATTTCCTAATGCAAACTTATATGTATTGTGCAAACGTATGTGGTATTATTACTGTATATGTTATCATTAATTTGTCTAATTATATTTCTCAGATATCTTATGCTCCTGGTCGTGATTATGCGTTATACTAATCTATATTTTCGAGACACGCACAAAGATTAGTCAATAACAAATATTCTGACAGGTGTTCTAACAATCTAACAGTTTATACCGCAACGGATTCTATAGCTCTGAACAGAGATATCCACTAACGCACGCGGACTCACCCCGCACCGCACACGGATATTCTGTGAATAGGGTAATTTTCCTACGGCGCTGGCTGTGGCGTGAAGCGCTGACAGTTGGCGACCGTGGTATTCCCTATTTTACGTCGAGCTTTATGGGGTTAATGTAATGAAAGTATGATCAGAGATATCCAATAACGCACGCGGACTCACCCCGCACCGCAGGTGGATACTCTGTGGAAAGGGTAATTTTCCAACGGTGCTCGCTGTGGCGTGAAGCACTGACAGTTGGCAACTGTGGTTATTCCCTATTTTATGTTGGGCGCCAATGTAATGAAGCTAATGCTCGACCGGGTGCCCGGAAGGTGGCTGGAGCTTAGCAACATTAAAATTCCCGAGACGGGGTTGTGTACCTAGGCCCCCTGACGGGGATGAGTACCTACGGGTAATCCCTGACCAGGAGAATAAGGGAAACGTCTCACCAAGCTTATAAAGCACTGATTTATTACTTAACACACATAATAATTACACAGGTTGGCCCTTGCCTTATCTTAGCACTAATAATACCACCACACTGAATGTATATCAAATACTAACGGATCTTTCACTGAAGGACGGGATAACGGAGGCGCACGAGCGTCGTCTGGATGGTTCGGATCGCGTCCCTCTGGCGAACGCGGACTCCCCCGCACCGCCCGAGATGGCTTCCTCCCCTTTCCGCGGATACCGGCGAAGCACGTTCGGATGGCGTCCCTCTGGCGAACGCGGTTTCACCCCGCACCGCACGAGGTAGCTTCCTCCCGTACCCCTGAGCTCCCCCCTAGAGGGTCTAGCAAGTACCAGCTATTGGCGAACGAACGCGGACTCACCCCGCACCGCAAGCCTCGGCTGGCACCCTCGAGAGAGTGCTCCCGACTGGTCGTTGTACGGCGTTATCTAGCAGTCGCTCCCCACCGTAGCGCCGTCAAACCGGTCTGAGCTGGATTTCTTGTGCGCGCTTCCTGATGAGCGGCGCGAGTCGCAGAGCGGGTGGCAGCCTAGCATAGCGGGTAGCGGGGCTCGTCACAACACACAATGTCAATGTTTGTACTCTGTATTTCTCCCCCTTTTTTTTGCTGTCGAATAAAATAGTGGTATGTTAAAAACTAAATTTATCTTTTATTTAATTAGCTCATAATTCTAACAGTTTCGACCAATAGTGACGCGTTGTGTAAGTTCGAATTTCCCTCCCTTATTTTTCACTTTTTAAATAATATATTTTGGGCTTAAATAATAACTAAATAAAAAAGAACCTTTTAAATATAATATAAGATCAATAATGAATCCCGAAAAAAATATTTGAGACAAATTCAAATTTTATGCATATTCCCTATTGTTTTGTTTCTAGGATAAGTGGGGAGGGAATGTTCTTAGAAAAGTGATTGGATGATAAAGCTTGAAGGCAACTAAAGGAGTCTGTGAAGATTACAGATTTGTTTTTATGGTTAAGAATGAATCTAACAGCTTCTAGGACAGCCACTGATTCCCCAGTAAATATTGATGATACAGGAGGGCATCGGTAACTTAAAAGTGAGTTATACTTTGGAAGATACACAGCTGCGCCTACACCATTTTGAGATTTAGAGGCGTCAGTATAGAAATGATACCAGTCTTTTCAATTGGATTGTATTTTCTCTAAGAGGAGAGAGTTAGCTCCTGGATCATACTTCTTGATGCCCAAATCCAGATCAATGACAGGTTTGTATAACAGAGACTCATATTTAATGGTTGCTAAAATAGGAACAGGTGACTGATAGAATGTGTAATTATGACTTTTAAAAGACTTTTTACTAAATTGGGAGGTTCTTTATGTGACCAATATCTGTTGTTACGAATAATTGAGGCAAGCTGTTGTTATTTAGGAATTAAAGGGTGATTTAAAATTTGAGAGGATTTGTAAAGAAACTTATCCGAACAGAAGGCACGTCGGAGGCTCAGAGGAGAATCTCCAACTTCAACCTGTAAGGCCAATGGTAGGGGAAGACTTCATTGCACCTATTATAATATGCAAGCATTTGAATTGAATTCTATTCAGTGCCAAAGAAGCCTCTTTATTGCAGGGTTCCAGAACTATTGAGCCATATTCAAATAGACTGCGGATAATGGCATTATAAATAAGTCTCTGGGAGAAGAGATGAGCGTCCCACTAGACACCTGATAAGCATCTCAGGACATTAATGTTTTTCTCACATTTATTCCATATATAGTTTAGGTGAGGCTTACCACTTAGAGTTTTATCTAAAATTACACCTAGAAATTTAACTTGAGAGGTATTAGGGATAGGTTGGCTACAAAATTTTATGTCAATGTTCGGATAAGATCTTTTCCTGGTAAAAATAATAGAATTGCTTTTTGGAACTGCGATGTCAAGGCCGTGGTCACCAAGCCAGTCCTCCAAGTAGGAAAGTGCATGATTCGATTTCTGGGCCGCTTCCTCTAAGGATTCCGCAGCAACATACAAAACAGTATCATCAGCATATTGCAAGATGCTGCAGAATGAGGCCACAGATTGTTCTAGGTCATAAGTGTATATGTTGTACAGAAGTGGACTTAAGACCGACCTCTGCGGTAGGCCTCTCCATACCTGTCTTGGAGTTGAAAGAGTACCATGAGTTCGCACTTAATTTTCAGAAATCTCTTCACTTGCTGTAGACTGCTGTTTGCTATTTCTAGTTGCTTTTGCCCTAAAATGTTTTTCTTTTATATTTTTACTATTGTTTTTAGCTTTATTACAATTTTCAGGTGTTTGTTTAATAGAATCAATAAGTGTAACTTCATTTTTGTAGTTTAAATTATTATTATTTTCAGATACTATCTCTTCTTCAAAGTCGATCCTGATTCTGTGAACTTGTTCACGATCAATAATTCTTTCATCATCTGCTTTTATTTGCTGTAAACAAATTTCGATTTCCTCTTCTCTAGACATAGACTGAATTTGTGAATTCCCTACATGAAACTCAGGGGCTGTTTTGCCTTGATTAGTCATATTTAAGGTGGTAGCAGTTTCAAAAACAGATTCTAGAGCCACTAAACTTGGAGCGTGCTGCATGGATGTCGTAGTAGGATTATCGGTGTTCGAGTTAGGTTTATTTTTAATTGTAGGTTGTAGAGACTTAGTAGGTAAAGGCTGAGTATGCATTTCATCTGGAGTTATTACAGTTGTTGGTTGTAACAACTCAGAAGATTGAGTTTGCTGAATAGACATCTCGTCAAGACCATTGGTTTCTATGGTAGGTTGCAAGGATAAACTTGACGGGAAGCGCTGAGTGGATACCGCGTCAGGGTCCCTAGTATCATCCGACTGCAGGAGCACCGAAGCCGAGGTGTGTTGAGTGGATATTTCACCAGTGCTGGTGCTCAATGTGGCCATGGGCTGTAAAAGTGTAGGAGCCGAGGACGTGTGCTGGGTGGTTAACTCGCCAGTAGTGTTGGTGTGGCTGTCTGGCTGCATGAGCACATGAGCCAAATTGTACATTGTGAGGGGTCATCTTATCAGGATCGCTGGTATCTACGGTTGGTTCCAGGGGCACTGAAGAAGAAGTGTGCTGAGTTAATAACCTGTCAGGAACGCAAATGTCAATGTTAGGTTCATCAGGGGTGTAGATTTCCAAGATATGTTGTTGGAACTGAGTTGAGATGTTCTGAGCAATCACGTCGCAAGATAAGTTGGTCTCCAAAGCAGACTGTACCGTCGAAACTGGGGAGAGCTGCATTCTTATATCGTCAAGATTACAAGTTTTTCTAGGGCAGATTCTGAATGCACATGAGTCATTGTATCCTGAATAGACATAGCATTGGTCGACAAGACAGGCGACAAGGGCTTTCAAGTGAGAGTCGAAGTGTCGTGATGCAAGATCTCAGTAACTACATCCCCCAAATAACTAGTGTTGTTTTGTAACTGTATACCTTCATAATCTAATGTGTTGACATGCCTCAGTTTTGTTACTACGTCAGTATTAGTATTTCGACGTTTTCTACCAATTTGTTTGCTACTCTCACCATGAGTGCTCTCTTCAGAACCGTGTTGTCTAACTCGATGAGCCGAATTGAGTGTTTTGCTCCTAATATAGTCTTTAAAATATGCATTACGTTTACTTGCCATGAAACCCTATAACAACAGACATGTTTTTATTATTATTCTTTTGAAAAACGATCCATTTATTTTACTATTTAAATAAATAGAAGAAAAAATAAATAGAAAAGAAAAAGAAGTTTATTGGACGTTAGGTGGGACTCAAACCCACGTATTCAACAATCCAAATTGCTGTCTGATCACTAGGCTACGTGACTCCAGAGGTAAACTGATTTAAGTATTCTAATTAATTAAATAGTAAAATCAATTAAACATTTAAGCATTGTGAATATCTATAAAACTCACAACATTTTATGTTATTATATTCAATGTTGCTTATTGCTTCTCATTCCTGGTTACGTTAAATATTTAGCCCTCTGATTTGCCATCATATTCCTTCGCTGAGCGAGGGAGAGGAGGCTATCACCCTTTGTTTTGTGTGTTTTTGTTTGTTGATTGTGTTGTTGAGTTATTTATTTTGTATGTCAGTTTGGGTCATGTCATGTCATGTCATGGTCATGTCTTACGTAGGGGTCTATCACCCTTTGTTTTGTGTGTTTATGTTTGTTGATTATGTTGTTGAATGTTATTTATTTTGTATGTCAGTTTGGGTCATGTCATGTCATGTCATGGTCATGTCTTACGTAGGAGTCGAAGGAAACTATCTTTGACCTCCGAATCCCCGTTTTGTAGCGCCATTTTGTAATTGTACTCTCTTATTTCAGAGATGGACGCCTGTCTCGAGTCAAGGATGATTTCCGCAATTATGTCGTCCCTGCAGCTTCGAGTGTAGTACGTGCAGGCGTTTGTATGCCTGGTCAGCGCTACTACTGCATGGGGAACGCTCTTGTAGATGTCGTTGTTATTGTCTGTGGTACGCACTATCACCACTGCCTCACTTTTTAGCCCCTGCGTGGATAGTTAGGGTTCTGGATCCTTTTTCTTTACCGTACCCCTGGCTGACAAGAGCAGCCTTTTCAACCTGGGTGTGGGCCAGGTATAGGGTGTTGGCCGCGTGTGGGATTCTTCTCCAGCGACAGGGACCTTACGCTTGGCCGGGACGAGTACACCCCGCCATAGATTTCTCTTAGCGCGTGCGCTACGTCCTGCGGGTTCCTGTGCGTACACAGTAGGGTTCTGGATGGCTTAATGTATCTTTCTGGGCCGCCGTACATCAGTGGGAAGTGGTCATTTCTGTCTATGTAAGGTATTTGGTTGTTGTCACCTATCATGACCACTCCCCTGGCTTTGGTTATGTGGGCTGCCATCACTATCGCTCCGAAATGGTTCATTAGGGCCTCGTCAATGTAGAGTATCGTACACTCTTCGCCCTCTCTGAGCCCATTCACTAGGAGCGATGCCATGGTACGCACCCGGTTCTTAGCGTTTTGGCCCTTTTTTCGTGCGAGCCTCTCCCTCATGTCTTGCGCGGCTTCTGTCGTGGTGGTTAGTGCCACGTCTTTAGATGGGTCAATTCTTGCAAGAACCCACTCCGTTTTCCCGCATCCCGGTACTCCGCTGATCCACTCGAAGGTGGTGCCGCCGAAGCCCCCAGGCGTAATGCCTTCTGTCAGGTCTTTGGCTACGGCCACGGCCGCTGCCAGTATCCTGTCTTCCAGCATTATCCTCGTACACTTCGCCACCACCACCACCGGGTCGCCAGGCGGAGTGTTAAACAGTGTGCCTGTCTTGTTCGTAGGCACGAAACCAGCCGACCCGCTGTAGCCTGCCATGTACGACCCGGACATATTGCCCTTCAGAACTTGCGCTCCGTCATTGTCGTAGATGGCAGCCTCAGCTCTCTCCAATAGATTTCGCAGCAACTCCGTCGAGATCGGCATTCCCCGGGTACTTCGGCTGTAGGCCTGTAGGATGGTTTTACAGACCTCCGTATTTCCCTTTAGGGTTGCCCTTGTGAGCGCCACGAACTCCATGAAGGCGTTTATCAGGTGGTCTCGCGCCTCCCGAATCGGTCTTAATTCCGGTGCGGATGCCTGTCCTTTGGATGTTGTTGGACAGGTGAGGGGGATACTTTTCCTGGGTGGGTTTTGCTTCATGTGGGATGGGCCCCTCGTAGTCCACCGGTTCGCCCTTCATGTAGCCTACGGTCATGGCGTCCACGCTTATTTTCTTTGGCGGAGTTTCCTGCGAGCCCCGGCCCGCTATCTCCGTCAGCACCGCACACGCTTGCTCGAATTCATTGATGTGGTTCCGCGTGGGGAATAGCACGATAGTCTTGTTATTCTTTCGTGCTATCCTTCCCACACAGTTCTCCACATTCACTGTCGGCATCTGGTCAAATATTTTGCGGCGGATGGTTATTTTGCGAGTGCTTCCGTTCAGCAGCGCGCCAAGGCCGGGGGAGATTGTTACATTTCTGGCTCTGTCATTGCAGAAGGCTATGCCTATCTGCTCCGAGCTAGAGTCCATAAATAGAGCCACCCCTCTGATGGTTATTTTGGGTGTCCCTTCCTCAGCCAACGATAGAATGTCCAGAGTTCTAGTTGGTTGTGGCTGTGATGTTGTGGGTGGGACCGCTATTATATTGGTTGTTGAGTATTGTCTTATATCGGTCGTCACTGTGCTGTTGCGGCTGAGGGTTGTGGCTGCCACTTTCTCCATAAAGTCCAAGAGTTTTCCTCTGGTCCTTTTACAACCCATGACGACCGATATATTAGTAATATCTAAATCTACATATAGGTGTTGTTGTAGATTATATCTTGCCACCTGGAAGCGTGGGCATTCGAGCAATACGTGCCAAACCGACTCTTCTTCTTCGGGGTCACACTCGCACTCTGGGCTGGCCCTCAGGTGGAACCTGTGAAGGTATGCCCCAATTCCGCCATGCCCTGTAAGGATTTGGGTCTGCAGGTGATTTGGCTTCACCTCCCTTATCGTTGCATAGGCTTTAGCAACGTCCGGGAAGAAAACCCTCGTCACCGCCCCCGTTTGGGCCGTGTCGTACCTATCCTGCCATTTTTTGACAGTTTCGGCGCGGATTTTGTTCCTTACGTGTGAGAGCGGTACCCGCGTGTAGTCCATAATTTGGTTTGGTGGTCTATTTTTGGCTGCTGTTTTTGCCAGCTCGTCCGCCCTTTCGTTTCCAGGGGTGCCCACGTGGGCACGCAGCCAGAAGAGGCGCACCTGCCTGCCCTCCAGTCTCATTGCCGCAATGTTGTTTTTTATAAGCTTGGCAATAGGGTGTAAGTTTCCGGGATCGGTCAGTACATCCAGCGACGATCTTGAATCGCTGAGTATGTTGACCGTCTCCTTTGTGCTTTGCTTTACACTATCTATTGCCCTGTGCAGTGCGTATAGCTCGGACTGGAAGACTGTGCAGTATGTTTCTAGGGCGAAGGTATCATCACTTTTTACACACAGCCCTCACGTGCGGGTTGAAGTTGAGGTTCCTGTCTATTGTGAGTCCCAAGATTTTTAGATGGTCAACCAAGGATATTTGTGTTCCGGACATTTCCAGAATGGGGGGATCGAATTTTAGCCTCTTTGTTAAGAGCATGGCTTTGGTTTTGTGAGCCGCAAAATTCAATTTGTTTTGTCTCCCCCACTGTTGGATTTGTCCTAATACCCTGTTGGCTGTTTCCTCTATATGGGGTATAGAGTGATTGCTGAAGACGACCACCACGTCATCCGCGAACGCCTGGTAGTAACATTCCTCACCCGATAGTGTGTTCAGCAGGGGGTCCAGGATTAGGTTCCAGAAGGTTGGTCCGCCTATTGAGCCTTGTATACAACCCTTGGTTGTCCCTTTACTACTGGTCGCCCCCGCGTAGTTCACCGTTATTTTCCGGTTCGTGAGGTATGATGTTACGAGATGGTAAATGTTTCTTGGGGTGCCCCTGGTCCTACTTTGGTTCCTACCTTGGTTAGTGTCTATCAAGAAACATGAATAAAAAACAGCTTTTCTTTAATAATTATTTATTCATTTTCACTGTCTTCTCTTACTACTACTTCATCCAAATACGCAGCAGGAGGATAAATATTATTTTGATGCCTGGCCCAACCCAGATACCACACAATGGTCATCACATGTGCACAACAACCGACAGTGCGACGTCCTACTATGCAGTTTCAATAATATTCCATAATGCCTTCTCTTCCATTTATACCATTTCTAATTAAAATATAAACAAAGTACTGCCGCCTTGAGACATGTCTCGATTTGATTTTTCCTTTAATAAGGGTGTTTTCCCCACTAACTAACTCAGGTATAAGACTAGTGTCTATACAGACTTCAATTCTATACCCGCCATGGAAACGTACATGTTCACCATAATATGATCGTGCCTGACGAATTTGGTACGTTCCCAAGGCGAATAATATTAAATCATTGTATTCTAGACGTGGGAACTCAATGTTACTCGTATCAGCTGTAATACTTTGAAAAAAGGATGCCCGGCGATTTAAATTATATTCTGAAACAATTATTGACAAATTATTTTCTAGGGGCATCCTTTCATGTATTATTTCAAGAATTTGACTAACATCAGGTCTATTGCGTAGGCGAACACCAAACTTATTAATTAAACAAGCTGCAATTTGAAAATACTCAAACATGTGAGGAACACTTTTGTTAAAAAAATCAAACCTCAATAACCTGTAATCCCTTTTAAAATACCCATTTACAACTTCCACCACCCATCGGCATATAGTAACACACCTATTCCTATTTGCTTGGGTGGTGGTCAACTGGTGTTCGCCTTCCAATAGAGAATCTGGCATATATACTTTATAGTTACAACTCTCCAATAAGCTGATACTATCTCTGAATCCCCTGTCTAAAATAAATATGTCATTATCTTGGAAATACTGTCTTAGTGGGGCACTTTCATTTCTGAACAAAGAAGACATTATTTCTGCATCAGATTTGGTAGCTTTGTTTGGGCCAAAGCAATCTAAAATATATCCATCACATGCTACAATTAAAAATGGCTTTAACAAATTCCTATACTTGTGTAAAGAGTATGTGTCTTTTTGAAACATATAATTACTGCTTTTATTTGTATAAATGTATGTTCCATCACATATTACAATGGCTTGTACATTATTTTGGTTATATATTCCATTTGGTATTGTGAGATTATGTTCAATCAATTCTTCTCTTGTTAAATGGTTTATTCCCAGATATCGTGGAACAAAGTCGACTATTATTATTTCTCTTGCTGTGGCCATTAACCTCTCCAAAGTAGTGCGAGGAACTTCTAGTAATGTTGAAATTCTTACATCTGACTCACCCGTCCGCATCTTTATTAAAACTGCAGCAAGACCCAATATACCCCTGTGCTTTTCCAACAGCCTAGGTAGATCTTCCAACAAGGCAATAAAATTAGTTTTTGTCAGACCCATCCAGTATCCAAACAAATGATCATCCATTTCTTGGACTGATTGCATACTTGAGAAATCAAGAAAAGATTTAAATAAATTAACAAATGAAAACACATGCTCCACTTGATCCACAGTAAAATCACTGATGCTATTTTCACTGGCATACAGAGAATCCCAAGTATTACTGTGAATATGTTCTGTGCATACCCTTGCCAGTTTAGGAATGTAAAAATTATGAGTCGATAAAATAGTAGCACGCAGAGGATCAGATACAGTATGCAGATTTGCATTCGCACATCAATAAAATATACAATGAGATGCTGTATTGGGAGCTCGTTTATAATTAAGTAATTTTATAGTACTTGATTGATCAGCTTGAGACTGTGGTGAATGTGCACCAACCTCTGGGACTGCAACTATTTCAACAGATCCTTCTCTTTCAAGTTCTTCCGCTGTGCTAACCGGCGGCTGAGGTTGAATTTCTGGAGTGGACACTGAATCAACAGACTGGTCTAAGTGTTCTTCAACTACTTCACCTTGATGTGTTTCACTATCATGCAAATCTCTTTGTTCATCATGTTGACGAGTTGAAATAGCTTTTCTTCTAAATCTCAACCAACAGGCATGGCATACACGATCCATTGGTGATATCTGTCAACAAACAACAGCATATGTAATAAATGTAAGGTTGTAACATATTTATTATTATAATGGAATAGAAATTATTTTAAGAAAATAACTAAATGCTATCTTTATATACATACCTCATGAGGTGATACTGTATTTTGAATCAGGTGGATCATACTTAGTATGAGGCTTGATGGGTACTCCCTTAGAATGTGATCACTTTGGCGATTGAGCAATGATCTGCCACAAACGAGGCATACTTGCGTATGACCTTTGCGAGATGGACCAGCTGATGGATCATTTTGTCTATTCTCATGAATCTGAGTGTTAATAGTTTGCATTGATACATCAAAGCACGCTTCGCAAATGTAATCTTCTTCAGTTATCTGAAAAACAAATAAATAATTAATTTTAATAATCACATAAAAAACAGCACAGGAATAGCAACTCTATCAGATTCCCTTTATTATAGAAAATAAATAATGTAAATTGTATTATTGCATGTCGAACATTTTGTATAAAAAATTAACATTAGATAGACAGATAGATATACTTTATTCAAACTGACAACACAAACAAAACACACACAAAGAAAACATTATAAAGTACTAAAATACATTTTGGTAACAAATTGTACATTAAAGAAAGGTTTGAGTTTCAAATGTGTGCTGCAGTTTGAAAAGGACTTGGCTCAGTGCTGGTGCCTCAGTAATAAGGCAACACTGATTTTCAGCCAGATCCCTTAGTTTTGCCTTCGTCAGGCAAACCACAAGCAGCCTGAGCGAATAAGACAAAAAAAAATAAAAGCTACTATTGCAAGACATAAATATTTAACATATCAAATTAGGTACAAATAGTTCAAACTAATTTATTAATAGGAAATTTATATATATACCCTAGGGAGAGACAATAGAATATAATAAACTAAACTAGATTAATTAAATTAAAAAATACAATTAAAACTATAATTTAAACCTTAAAAATAAATATCTTAAAATACTTCTAAATTATATATATCTAAAATAAAACTAGAAACTATAAATAAAAAATGTCCTGCAATTCGGGGCCCATGGGAACAGTACCTAGGATGCTGGCAACATTACCTCTTTGGATCGCCAAACTAATCCGTTGACAGAGGTAACTGCCAGCCCTCTGATCACCGGAGGCTTCAATCAACAGTGCTGATAGATCATGTACTATTTTTTTTGCCTCCGGTCCCCACGGACCCATAGTTTCTACCGCAAACGGAGCAAATATGTAATTAGGACCTATATTACAGTATTTGCTTCGCTTACGGCCCTCTGCATGGATCGCAGCAGACCCCACACTTAGGGATGTACTGCATACATGTGAGGGAGCCAGGGTGTCTGAACAGGTTGCATCCCAGATAAGAGGCCGCCCCAGCTTCCAAGGACCGACAGTTCAATTCCGAAACGATTATATTTTTGTAGTGATTCTTCCCCAATAGCACTCATAAGGATACTGACTTTTCGTGTATTTTGATCAGATGGCCATGTATCCATTTGTGTTGCTTTACAATAATTTAACCATGCGGCTTTAAACATACGGAACGCATCTTCTGGATCTAAATTAACATTTAAAGGTGCCGGTCAGGGTTCATTTACGTTATTAGAATTGCTATTTGTCGGATTTGGGTACTTACCCAGCTGCGATAACCTTGTAATTTGTTCTTGCATTAATTGTATCATTCTATTCTAATGTTGCAAGATCTCTGCAACGTTTTCCATCTTGAACGATTTCTCGTCTGGCCAAATTTTAAAGATCAAATATAATTTGGTTCTTTTTACGCTGCCATCATGTTTTAGTGAAACTCATTCAGCGTTCATTACTACAATTTAATCACTTAACATAAACATAAACTTATTAAAAGCAATATATGTCGCATATAGATGATTACAATGATCACGATGATTAGACATAATTTTTAGCGCGAGCGAACTAATGCGTCCTGCCTTCATGCATTAACAAAGTTTTCCTTTTCGTATTTTGTTTTCGTTACCTAATTGATAAGTTTTTGAGAATCATTTTGCATACAAGACTGTCCAGCCTGAGATATTTCATTTAAATTACAATATGTCTGTACGTAATCAGATCCTTTTAGATCGTAGTAGACGTAATCAGATTAGCATCTAAAGTAGGTTCAGGTTCAGGATCATACTATATAATTTCGTTGTTGTCCACGGGATCTTCAATTAGTTCCTCATTCATATCTAAATCAATCTCTACGAGAGATTTTCCTTTGTAAATGTCTACTTTTCCATCTTTCATAAGAATGAGAAGCTTTGATATCTTAGTAGTTTGGTATGCGTCATTTGGCAAACCTGTAAGACTTTTTATGTACTTCATTAGTATGGCCCATGAATGTAGCCAGCTGCTCCATATCATTTGCAGACATGTTAAAAATTTGTGAAAAGGTGGCTAAATATAATGGCATGCTTTTCCAAAACTTTGTAGTCCTAAATTGTATTGTTATAACCGGGATTACCAAACAAAAATTGATTTGGTGTCGAAGCAAAAAAAAAATGCCTAATCGATAATAATAATTTAATATCTTGAATTTCTTTATTAAACAGAACTGGTACTCCGCGGCCGCGTTTACCTCTAATGACATCACGTTTAAATTTCTTTACTAGAATCCGATCCTGAGGCAGTAAGCCCACGATCAAACTCTTCATACTTATTATTACCATTATTATTGCTTTCTAAATAATTGTTCACTGTAATTCTTTGAAGTTCTCCAGGCCTGCGCCTATTTAATAATAAAATCCTACAATACACAGTTTCTAAAAGTTGTGTAGGGTGAGTGGGGGGAAGATGAAAAACGGGGTAACATAGAAAACTGTCCAATACCCTACATTGGATGTTGTTTTTTTTACTTACGGCAACATTTTGAAGATCTCCATTTTCGTAAATCCAGCCCCTCAGTGAGTATTTGTCGTTACATTTGAGTAGTCGTGTGAAACTTGCAAATTTCTGATCTGTGATTTTTACGCACATGATTAGAGTGTTTTGATCTAACCCCGTGTCCTGTAACTTCATTGGCGAGGTAAGGACAAATATTTTTTTTAATTCTTACTTATTATTTTTAATTTATAGTTGAATTATGATATTAAAGTTTTGCTCATTTTGATATTTATGATTTATTACAACTTTCGATCTTAACCCTTTAATATTTGAAGGGGAAAGATAAACATATAAATGTTTCGATCTTACCCCAGTTTGGGAATTGATACTAATACCCAGATATTCCCAAACTTTGCTTAATAGGGTATGTATCAGTTCGTCCGTTTTTTTTTATTTCTTTGTAAAATATTTATGTTCCAATCACCACAAAGAATTATTCTTTTTATTTTGTTCCGTGGCAAAAATTTTAAAAGAGATGTCAAATGTTCAAAAAATATATTAAGGTCAGATGAAGGTGTCCTATAAATACATACTATAATTATATCAAATTGTAATAATTCTACAGCACAGCATTCAAACACAAATAATCTAGTTTGTATATTGTCAATCACCCTGTAGTCAATATTAGTTTTCAGTAATATGCATGTGCCCCATCTTCTCTCATTCCTCGAAAAGGAAGTCGCCATTTCATAACCATTAAGTATTAATTTTTTTTCTGATCCTTTTTTCATAAACGTATCTGATAAGTATATAATGTCTATTCCACCAAAATTACATGTTAATTCTTTAAGAGTAACTTCAAAGTGTTAAGTATTATGGAGTATATTAATATATGACGAATATCACTGGTTTGTGTTGACAAATATATATGTCATGTCGTATAAATAAAATCTTTTATTTTTCCAATGCATCTCATTTAAATCTAATTCAATACGGTTCCACTGCGCAATAAACATGAAAATGGAGCAAAATATTTAAGAAAATAAATTAATAAACATTTAAATGTATATATTTCAATGGGATAAACGATAAATGAAGAAAAGTAGGTAAGTATTTGAAAATGGCGACGGTAAAGGGAACCATTAGTTTGCCTCAACTAGAAGAAGGGAAATTCGCAAATTAGAAATTCAGTATGAAGCTAATATTGGAAGAATAGAAGGTATTACAGGTTCTAGATGAAGACGCTAAAGGTAAAGAAAATTATGTAGAGAATGATGCAAAAGCACGAAGCCTTTTCATTGTTCAAGGCTTACCAGATCGATATCTTGAAATAATCAAAATAGCTAAATCGGCGAAAGAAATATTAAAATTTTTAGAAAATACTTTCGGAAGGAAGAGTGTAACAAACAAATTATTTTTACGAAGAAAGTTAATCAATTTCAAATGTCAAACAAAGCTACAGGATCATTTCTTCGCATTTGATACTTTAGTGTCCCAAATAGAAGGAACGACCGAAATTAGAAACAACAGACAAGATTTGTTACTTGCTTTCATCACTTCCTCCACAATATGAAGCAGTCATCACTGCAATTGAGACGATGAGCACAGACAAGGAGCTGACACTAGATTTTGTGAAGAGTAGATTGTTGGATGCTGAAGTGAAGCAAATACAGAAAGAAGAGGTACAGCCCGGCGAAGCGTCTTTCAGCGGGTACGAAAGTTTGAAATATTACACTTGTGGAAAAATAGGTCACAAAGCTATAGATTGTAAGAAGAAACATTATCTTGGACGAGGTATACAGATACGAGCAAGAGGTGGAAGACATGGAAGATTTAACCAAAGAGGAGGTTATTCAAGAAACGAAACAAATGACAACAGGGATTACGGAGCGATAGCACAATATGAAGGTTTTTCTTTTTCCGTTTTTGACGAATGCGCAACACTTAGCGAAACTAATAATAGCGTCAAATTCGTAGTAGACTCTGGTGCTGGTAAGGAAATGAATCTTAGGATATGCCAGAACAAGATACAAGGTGTGGGATCCTCAAACAGATAAGGTAATTATAACAAGAGATGTAAGATTCAAAGAAAATTATATTAAATACGATAATGAAATAAATAATAAGTCTAGTGAAGAAACAAAGATATAACTGTCAGAGTAGAAGTGACAGTTCCACAAAAATAATCAGATTCAGGTTGAAAGGATATTTCATTCACCATTACTTTAGGTGATGAATGACACATATTAGCAAAATGATTTCTTTTTTTTACATTTTGCACAGGTTTTGTTAAATGCAGGAACTGGCCATACTTGTGATTGTGTCCACAGTTTAAACATACTTTTTGTTGCTCATTTTTGTTATTATTTAAGTTTGACTTCATTGATAAGGCATTAATTTCAGCTTTTTGTAT
This sequence comes from Scirpophaga incertulas, assembly GCA_036419045.1. Taxonomy (NCBI): domain Eukaryota; kingdom Metazoa; phylum Arthropoda; class Insecta; order Lepidoptera; family Crambidae; genus Scirpophaga; species Scirpophaga incertulas. The sequence continues at coordinate 85,353 of JAYEAL010000147.1, forward strand.
ATCTCTCACTTGTACTAAGGATTTCAAGTGCTTCTTCAAGTCACCCCTTTTTATCAATTTATTTTGGCTCTCAGTATCTGTTGTTCCAAGAACAAGTTTATCTCTAAGTAATGAATTTTTGCAGTTTTTACAGAAATCACAGTTGGTACCTAGCCAATAATTTTACGTCTGTGATATAATTATCAATATATTCACCATGTTTCTGGTTACGATTAAAAAATATGCGCGGAAGTCGGTTTATGACGCGAAGGTTTTATCGCGCTTCCCGTGGGACTATCCGTTTTTTCGAGATAAAAATACCGCAAAACCTTGCTCAAGAATCACTCTATCTATTTATGAAAATCTGCAGTAATTTTTGAGCCTTTATTGCGCATTCCTTGGAAGCTGTCGATTGTTCCGGGATAAAAAGTACGCTATTATTTAACCCGGACTTTTATCTTTACGTCTGCAAAATTTCAAAGCAATCGGTTCAGTAGTTACGGCGTGAAAGCGGAACAAACAAACAAACACACTTTCCGATTTATAATATTAGTAAGGATATTTATTGATTATATACACATAATTTTTATAAAATTGTTTTATAAGTTAGTAGGGTTTAAATGATTTTTTTTAATCTGCATGCGAAGACTGTGTTCCTTTTTTAAATGAATTATTTCAATCATTAGCTTCTTCCTTTCTAATTCTGCATTTTGGCATTTTTTCTTAAAATATAATCTCTTGAGTGCCTCTGAAGATTTATTTTGTCCAAATTTTCTTTGTTTTCTTGAGCCTGTGGCAAAATATATCAATAAAATTTAGTTAAGTTTGTAACCTGAATTTTTTGGCTACCACCAGCGAGCATAATCAGAAGAGCATGAGACTATGTACTAATAGGGTGCTCGTGGAAATAGTGGGGCTATTGGTTATTTAGTGTAAAATAAAACACTTGAAATGCACAAAGAATTACCACCAAAAATAATCTTCTTTTCACAAATGTTGAGTTTGTTTAAGAGGTTAACACAATATGTACATTACCATGAGATATTCTTGAATACAAAAACAATATACAATTTCTGTTAGTACTGTACTGACAAGAGGTTCCGAAGAATCTTGTACCATGGTTGACGGATCATCATCCTGTTGATTCTGTTATGTCACATTGATTGAAGTTCTTGATGCAAAAAAATGTCCTTCTCAAGGTTATTCTTGATTAGATATTCATTGAAAATTTAATTTAAATTTAAGCTTTAAGAGCTATACTAACTAGGTATTGGACCGGCGTCAATACATATTAATTACTTTATTTAAACTTTTTTTTCGGGGGTAGGATGTCAAACTGTCAACACTGTTTGCAACGGATTAAATCTTGATTTAATTATTTATAACCATTTAATCACAAGTTTTATAATAAATTTGTTATGTGGTGAAGTGCAAATACCTGTAGATAATATCCTTTACTTTTCTCAACTTAACTGTAATACAAATTAATCACCACTTCACCATCAACACACTATCAAGTCACTGGAATTCACAAGATATGGAAAGCTTAAAGGTAACACTAGCTGCAATGCAACAGACATTTGAATCTCGGATGGCATCATTTGACGAGGAATTAATGAGTTCGACAACTTTCGCCGTTTCATTGCCGAGGCTTTAAGTGCTATTGAGCAACAAGTAGCTGCAATTTCAAGATCAACTGATGCCTTGGAAATGAGAAGCAGACGTGGCATACTCTTGCTTCATGGTATTCGGGAGCAAAAGGATGAAAACCTCTGTGAATTATCATTGAGCCTGTTTTCAAATCATCTTGGTGGACTGAAGCTTTCTGCTGATCAAATATGCAAGTCGGTGCGTCTTGGGCTGCCTAAGCAAGATAAACCTAGACCATTAATGATTAAATTTTTCTCCGAGGTAGTTCGAGATAGCGTGTGGTATGCTAAGGCTGGTTTCAAGGGTACAGGTATCACCATCTCTGAGTCCCTTAGCTGCTAGGGAGCGGTTTGGCATTTCTAATTGCTGGACTAAATTGGGCCGAATCGTTATTATGGACTATGATGGCAAGCGTCACACCATTGAATCCGTGGGTGACATTGAAAAAATAAAGGCTTGCAGTCCTCGTGTGTCACCTGAGGCTTCTGGTTCAGACAAACCTACAACATACGTGGTTGGCAACAAGAAGAAAAGGGCACCATCTGCAAAAAGAAACAAGTAATTAGATTTCTTTGTTATTTTTTCTTTTTATTTTGTACCTACATAATACTTTGAGCTAATAGATTTTTAATACTCATCATGATTATACCCGTAAATTTCACGTCGTTGTTTTCCCGAAGTATGCATGTATGTATGAATTTTGTGGTTGTAAAAACCAATCGTTAGTCTCTTCTCCTTACATTCAGTATTTTGTTTGTTTTACATGCCTTGTTTTAGTGGTAGGTAAGCCTTACATGACCTAAAGTTTTGTATTTTATTACTTTTTATTATTCTTAATACCGCCTGAGCTAGATATTTTAAATGGTAGGTAGGCGTTAAATATAATTTTGTTTTTTATTGTAATATTCTTCTTCTTTTTTTTATATATTTTTATTAATGGCAATGTGTCATCGTTGCCAACAACAATTCTGCCAGACAAGTGTCTTAACAAAGCATGTGTTTTTCATTTAAGGATTTCTGAAAGTAATTATTCCACTTGTGTGATAACTATATTGTACCCGAAAAGCTTTCACTTTAATTTTTGTCACTGTCAGATGTCATCTGTCATTGATCGTTTTTTTATAATTTATTTAAAGCATCGGCCATAGGCCATCAGCTTAATCATGTAACAAGGATATTATAATATTAAGTAAATAATATGTTAAAAATAACTAAAACTCAAATTTAACAAACATAAATTGAAAATAACAAATGGTATTACTTTACTTTTGAATATGAATTTCTTAAAATAGTAAATGCTACACAATACTACTTATTTTTATTTACACAATAGTACTTATCTTCAAAACAATACAAATTAGAACAACAACTATAAAAAAATATTTATAATGGGCCAAAACAATCAATGTAAAATTGATAAATTAAGTTATACAGTTTATAATTTTTTAATAATATTTGTACATTTTTAGGCATATCATTTGATTCTAAAATATCAAGGCAAGATGATATGAACAGTAGTCGTTGTAAATTAAAATAAGAACAATTAAAAAAGAGATGTTATATATAAGAAAGATAGTTACACGATAGTACTGGTAGATAGTGCATATGCTCGCTATTACCTCAAAATTCCAGCTGGAGATTAAGCGGCTATATTCTGCTACGGCGGCGAAACCTGCACCTCTGGTAGCAATCGGGAGTGGGATTGCTCTACGTTGGGTTGAAACCTGCATGGAAGACAAAGATTTCTCGAGGGCGGCAGCATCTTCGTTGAAGACTCCCAATCTGCGCATTGCTTCTTCACGCTTAATAGACATGAATTTGGCGTTTGCGGCGTGGGTGAACTTCTCGGTTGATCGTGCTTTCGCACCTTTACCTCTGCTTCTTTTGGGCTTACCTTCCGTTCTTGGTGGTTGGGCGAGCTGTTGCTCGGATACAGTTGGGGTTGAAGACATGATGAGTCCAAAATTGCGTACAAACTTGGTCCGCTATTTTGTAAAAAAGAGATGTTGGAGATTACAATCTTCTTGATGACAGTATTTACATTTTGAATTATTACTTAATTTGAGACGGTAAAGATGTGATGGAAACTTACAATGACCTAGTCTTAATCTACAAAAACCAGTAATATAATTTCTTTCCAAATAGGATATACCATCGAACCATGCCTTAGTACTTGGAACTGGGACAATTTCAGCATGCCATTTTCCTTTGACTTCCCGAGTTTTGTTTAACATATTTGTCCAACGCTTAAACATGTCATCTTTTAAACAAGTTATAAGGTCACTATGAGGAACTTTGTAGGTGATAATAGTAGTAATTTGTGAAGTTAATCGCGCAAGTTTGTCAACGAGCTCATTGCCCAATATGCCCGAGTGTCCAGGTACCCAGCAAAATTCGATGTGCATATCATTTTCACTTAAAGTATGAGTGAGATGTCTGCCGATGCATTTTTTCTGCAGGGCTTGAAGAGCAGACATTGAATCACATAATATTATAAAATTTCGAGGGCCCATTCCTGTATAATTATCTGAAATGTATTTAACAGCATAAATCATGCCTAACAATTCGGCAGAAAAAATTGAAAAGTGAGTGTCACATGCAAAGACTTTACCAATTTGTTTGTTGGCATCATATACAGCAAAACTAGTACGATATTTTGTTTTAGAGCCATCAGTATAAATTTTAATAAAATTGCGTTTCTCGTCCAGGTACTCATAAAATTCAAATTTTGAATCAAATCGTATTATAGTTACTGGAATATCATAAAGTATGGAATCAAAATTATACGAAAAACATGGAATTAAATTCACCCAATGAACTATATCCTGAAACTCAAAATTCAAATAAGAGATAGATGCACTAAGTGTAGGAACTAAAATCAGAGGAGTGCTGTTAAAGTTAGGGGCATGGTAATATTCTAAAAAGCGTTTTACCACAACATTGTCACGACTTATTAAATTTAGACAGAATTTGTCTGTTAAATAACTTCTTACAAGTAATGGAGGGACACCGGCTTCAACCTCTAAGGAATTGATTGGTGAAGACATCATAGCGCATAAATTAGAAGCATGTGTGTAAAGCATACACCCATAGTCAAACTGACTGCGGATCAAAGAAACGTACACATTCTTAAGAATTTTAGGGTCGGCACCCCAATTTACTCCAACAAGGGATCTCAAGATATTAAGTCGAAGTTCTGCTTTCTTGCAAATATAAGCAATGTGCGCGTCCCATGATAATTCAGAGTCAAGCATCATACCTAAATACTTTTCAGTGGATTTAAAGGGAATAATACTATTATTATATAAAATATGGGGAGTTTCTATGGAGTTGTAATGAGCAAAGACCATCACTGAACTTTTTCCAACCCATCGATCGTTTATTTATTATTATTTTTTTGACGTGACAACGTCTTAAATTAGGTTGCGGCTGGGAGTCACTTATGAAAAAGTGTAACGCTCGGTAACGTTACGATGAGTCACCGAACGAGAGAGAGGCCCGCCGAATGCCTTGCGTCTCTCTCCCACTCAACTATGATCGGTCTGCCGCGCGCGCAGCACTAGAGAATTAGGCGCATTGAATCGGCGCATGCTTGTGTCTCTGTCTTTGTCTTTCTCGAACGTTCTTGGCGTTGGAAAAACAAGAAAGCGTCATAATACAAGTTCACACGTGTGGTTAAAGTATCGTCAGCTGTGTCTGTAGTGAAAATGTGGAGTGCGTCATTTACAACAACTACAACAATAAAGGTAAATAATTGTACACTGATATTTCATTATCGTAAACTATGATTGATTGATTAATTGTTAGATTGACACAAAAGTTGAACTCAGTTTGAGTTTATAGGTTATGTCATACTATTGATAAATGTTGATAGTGTTAAGTAAATTATTAGTTTAAAATTAATTAATTATTATTTTACAAATTTTCATTAATTTCAAATTTATTTAGCAAAAATTTGAACCTTCAATCTGAATAAATGTTTTGATTTTCGAATTGATTCTTTAAAATTACAAATATTAAGAAAAAGTGGCAGATATAAGAAAACTTGATTTAATATTCATATCAATAAATATTCTACCGAGAAAAAGACGTCACGTAAAATCTTCGCCCGTAAAACCGACTTTACAGGCAACCATTTTTTTAATTTCATTTGATGGTAACGGTCTGATTTCAGCTAATATTCGTTATGGGTTCCATTAGCCTGCTGCCAACCCGGAGTGTAGTGTTTATTGTTTTATATAACAAAGTTATATAATAGGATACTTGTCTTTGTGTATTTATGCTTATTGTTGGTTTTTTATTTGTTTGTTTTTAGTTATAGTTTTTTTTTATATTATTGTTATTTTTTTTTTGTTAATAGTCTTTTGTTATTAGTATAAGACTATGGATATCTCTATTAACGATAGTGATCTGTCCACTCCCGTTCATCCTCTCCGTCGTCCAACTCTAGCTTTTGCAGCCTCGACACTCGGTGAGAATTTACAGGATTCGTTCAGCAGTGTTGCGGGGAACTTTAATGTCATACATTTCAATGCACAAAGCATTGCACAAAGCAATGCACAATATAAAAATATAACATTGGCCATAATACAATTTTCCATTAATATTCGCTCTTATTTTCAGATTGCCAAATAGATCAAGAGTAGCAAAAAAACAGGAAACAATAACAAAATTCAAAATATTTAGATAAATAACATGCAAAATTCAACTTACATGAGAAGGTAAAAATAATCATTATATAATTGTGCAAGACATGTTTGCCACCAGCAATTGTGGTGATTGTTTTATTCAAGTTGTGAACATGTGGTCTTATTTGCAGGTGATTCATCGGGGATTTTTCCAATAACACGTTCAATGTCCGTTGCCATACGAAGTCGGATTCTTGGGAAGGATGAGCCAGAGTTTTCGCGAGCGTAGATACGTCCGTCCCTCTTCCAGATGTACCGCCACTTATGAAGATCGCCGGCATTACGGGCTTGACGAAAAAGAAGACGATTGAATCGCGTCAGCCTTTCGTTGACGTAGAATCTCCGCGATGGTTCCGGGAGATCCAGACCCTCAGTAGTGGCTCCACGCCGCACCCGCGCCTCCTTCAGCAGCTGGTCTCGCACGGCACGGCGTACGAAACGAACAACAATAGGTCGTGGTCGCGACTTGCCATCTGTATCATCCAGCAGACGTCCTACCCGAGACACGCTAACAACATAATTTTGCTGCAACTGTATGCCCAGTTTATGGCCTATATTGACAAGAATATGGCTTAAATTTTCCGACTTACCTTCGGGAATGCATGATATTTCTACGTCGTTTAATAAAGCCTCTTGTTCCCTATCATTGAGTTCTGATTTTAACCTTTCGATGGTGCTAACCAGGCTTGCTTCAGACGTACTTACAGTTGGTGTTTGAGCGATAAGTAACTCCATACTATCGATACGCGCAGTAAGTAGATCCAAGCGGCTTTCTTGGCTATCAATCCTACCCAGTAGTGTCGCTAATGTGGAATTTTGTGCATGGAATTGTAGACGCATAGCTCGGAGCTCCTCGCGGAACTGTCTCATCTCATCTGCCAGTGCTAGGTCGCCAGAGCGAGGATTCGAGGGCAGCTCATCGGGACTAGTGACAGCAGCAGCACCACGTCGCAGGTTCACTCCGGAGTCCTCAGAACGCACTGGGGTATTGGTGTTATCGCTCGTAGGTTTTTTGCACATACAGGTTTGGCACTGCCATGCAAGCCTACGTTCACCTGTCAGGGTATTATTATAATAATAATAATAATATTCATTTATTTCGGGCAAGCCCATATTTGATTAGTAACAATGACCTTATTGCATATGGTTAGTAAAATTAAAATTATAAATTCGACATTATCTATCAATTAAAATTACAATCAAAATTACAATAAAAATTACGATCACAATTACAATTAAAATTATAATAAAAATTACTATCAAAATTACAATTATTATTACGATCAAAATTACAATTATTATTACGATCAAAATTACAATTAAAATTACGATCAAAATCACGATCACAATTACAATTAAAATTATAATAAAAATTACAATCAAAATTACAATTATTATTACGATCAAAATTACAATTAAAATTACTATCAAAATTACAATTAAAATTACGATCAAAATTACAATTAAAATTACGATCAAAATTACAATACTCGTACATGACTATGCCATTGTGTGGATCTGTATCCACGTTTGTAACAACGGCATCTCCCGCCGATCGATAAAATATTCTCAGAATACTGTTCGAGCTACGGCGGCGTAAGAGCATTAGTGCTAGGTCACACCTTTTCCTCATTATGGCTGCAAAGCCCTCGACTCTTGTTTCCGCGAACATATTAGAGGCGTCGAACATAGTATAATAATAGCTCTGTACGAGCGAAGAACTGAGGCTTTTCAAATTAATAATAACAATAATAATAATAATAACAACAATATAATTTATACATTTAGTGGCTATAAGTATGTAGACTCAAGCATCGCATCAGCAACGGAGAGTCCCACCGCTCAGAGAACGCGCGCAATATACTGTTTGGGCTGGCGCGGACGCGCGAGAGTAACGACCAACTACGCTTGCGCATTAGTGTGTAGAAACAATTTATTCTCGCTTCAGCAAACATAGAGGAGGCACTACAATATCGCGCCAGCCCAAACAATATCCTGAACGCGTTATTATATTGCACGCGCAATGAGCTGTAGGCTCTCTGAGTAAAGTCGAACCACAAGTTGCAGGTGTAAAAGGTCTGACAGTATGATTTAAATAAGACAAGTTTTACTTGGTCACTAGACTGCGCGAACCTGCGGGCCAACATGTTGCTGCGTATACTTAGAGCCCTACGTTCTCTTTCAATATCTGCATCATCAGATAAATTTTCGGTTACCCAATGTCCCAAATATTTGAATTTCTTTACCCGTTTAAGGGCAGTGCCAGAGAGAGTCACATTTGCAGGCAAGTCATTACAATTTTTTGAGCTAGTTCTGAATACCATAAGCTCACTTTTAGTAGCATTATACTTAAGACCATGCTCGACCGCATACCTTTCGCATATACCAATCAAAACTCGCATAGCGCCAATCGAAGGGCTCAGCAGCACCATATCGTCAGCGTAACTTAAGTTGTTGACACATACGCCATCTATGTGACATCCGATGCCGGTACTACTGAGCTCGCCGACCAGCCGGTTTATGTAGAGGTTGAAAAGCTTCGGCGAGGTCAACCCCCCCTGCCTTACTCCGCTTTCCAACCTGTACACATCTGTACGCGCGCCAGCCCATCTTACACTATTACATTGATTTTCATACCAATACCTGAGTAGGGAACATAGTTCAGGTGGCAGCTGGGTTTCACACCGTAACTTATCCCATAGTATGTTATATGACACCATATCGAATGCCTTAGATAAATCCAAAAAACAGGCATAAACCGGTGTCCTTCTGGTGGTATAGTATTGAACAGTCTGTTTGAGACACAATATCGCACTTTCAGTCGACAGTCCAGGCTTAAAACCGAACTGTGAATCATATATGTTAAGGTGTTCACTCAAATGCCTGTCAATCAAACTGTCCAATACTTTAGCTATGACTGTCGCTAGAGATATAGGCCTATAATTGGACAAATCTGAGGCGTCACCTGTTTTATTTTTGATAATAGGCACTATAATAGTATGCATAAGCTCATCAGGCAAGAAGTTATGAGAAATACATAAGTTAAAAAACATGGCAAGTACTCGTGGCAGATGCACACCCGCATATTTGAGATGTTCAATACTAAGGCCATCATACCCGGGAGACTTTCCTCTAACCATTTTATTAATTACAGATGCCACATCTTTCGCGGTGATTCTAACAGTAAGATTTGTATACTGACGTTCCTCAGCTGCCTGTCGCAATGACTGCGATTCGACTTTAAAATGTCGTCGAAATGCGTTGGCAATATCTACGGGCTCATGGAAACCCGCAACGCTCAGAGGAAGGCTCGGTTTTGGATTCAACTTATTTGTATTTCTCCAAAATTGAACAAAATTTTTATCACAATGATTTTTACAAATTATGTCCATCTTTATTTGTTGTTCATGGTCCTGACAATATTTTAATTTTGACTTAAATACTTTACGCGACTGACACATTTTATTATATAAGTATCCCGATTTAGGTTTTCCGTAATACACCCAGTAATGAAACCAAAATCGAGCCTCCCCATGAGCATCCGCTACATATTTATTCCACCCTGTGACACGCTTGTGTTTACTACGAGAAGGTGTCGTGTGACTAAACTCAGCCGCCTCTTTGAGTATAGATATAATATTAATATACATATTATTGATCACATCCCTATGCTTACAGTTCGAGCACGGTCTATCAGCGCAGTTGCTAAATTCTGTAGGAAAATCAATTAGCCTCAGCCTTGTCTGACAAAATTGTAAAAAGCAGTCAATCTGCTCACTATCACGTTCTCCCCATGTTATTTTGTTGAAATTGTAAGAGTGTGCAACAATTTTAGGTTTTATCATGCCAAAATTACATTCTAACAGTAATGGATGGTGATCAGACCAATATGTGTCATAAAGTACCGAAGCAGACACAACAACCCTACGCGCTGCGTTTGTGACCACGCAGTGATCAAGCCAGCGCCGGCAACCATGAGCGTCACTCACATACGTATATGTATCGAGCGGTAGCAATTCAAGATCAATACAACACCAAGTCTGATCAACACAAAAGTCCAACAGTTCACTACAAAACAGCTCACCCGGGTGCGCGTTGAAATTATACCTATTCTCGGATACGTTAGCACACATAAGGTCGTAGTATTTGGTACATGCGCTACAACGCAGGAATTGGCGTGTTGTTATGATACTTCGGCAGCCAGCACATTTTTTTGCTTGAGATGACATGGTTATTGTAAAAGTAACGGATTCGCGCACATATCGGGTAAGGATACACACACACAGAGACTACGCACTAATTAGACTGCCAGCTACTCACAATACTACTAGAACTTATAAATGTAGTAAAATAATTTGTAATATAATTATTAATTTAATAAAATATCAGAAATTTGCAGGAGCTCGTTTCAAAAACGTCCGATGTCAAGCGAAGCTCGGACTACCCTAACTTTTTAACACATAAATTTTGATTTTTAATACAATTGAAGACTATATATATATACAATTGAAGTTGACTAATTTTCTATTAAAACTAATTGAAAAAAAATTATTCACATTGAGATCTAATTTATTAGATTTGCAATAGGCACCCAACCTATCTAAGTCATCTTGAAGTTTCTCAGCATCAATAGCATTATTAACAATACGAAAAATTTTCATGTCGTCTGCAAAAAGTAGAAAATGAGAATTTCGAAAACATATCCCTATTAAAAAAAGTAAGGGCCCCAAAATGAAGCCTTGGGGGACACCAGATAGAACAGGACACCAACGTGACATGTAACCACTACATACCACAGCCTGAGATCTATTGGTAATATAAGATCATTATAACAGAACCATCTAAAAAGATCGCCTCTTATTCCAATGCGTGACAACTTGGAAAGCAGTGTTTTATGCTCAAGGCGATCGTATGCTTTCGTGTAATCAGTACATACAGCGTCTACCTGATGACCCTTTTCCATTTGATTCGTGAGGTAATCTGTAAAATCAGTCAAATTTGTGATGCTGGAACGATTTTTCAAGAAGCCGTGCTGACTAGAGCTAAATGTATGCTTCAGACAACTGTAGACCTATTTGTAAACAATACGCTCCAGTACCTTTGCAATCAAGCAAAGTTTGGAGATGGGTCTATAGTTCTTCACACAGTCTCTAGGTCCCTTTTTATGAATAGGAGACACATACGCTGATTTCCACAAATATGGCATGACACCCTCGCTAAGGGATCTTTTAAATAGTATGTAACGTGTTATTTTTTACTTATACTTTCAGCACAATTTAATCATCAAAATACTTTTAATTTCATTATTAATTTACAAATTTAATTCTTGTTTACATGTCCTATTAGGATTTTGTGACAGATGTTTAGTTTTCTTTTGTTAACCTTTTAAGTGAAAGTAAGAGTGAAGGGATCGGAACCTGTACAGCCTCAGCATAAGTGCAATTTTATTGTCTTAATTTATATTTCATAAATTTTACTTATAACAAGATGGACATAGGGACAAAACATTTAGTTTCTGTATTCATTTAATCAGCATACAGATGGTGTTGAGTCTGTGATAGGAGTTTTAGTTGGAGTGTAATTTAAAACTTAAATATTTCAATATACAGATCTATGGTTGAGAGATTTGATAGGGTGAAGCCATAGACTGTAATAATAAACCTTAACATATTTTCATAACTAATATATACCTAATATCAACAAACCGAGCTAATATCCTGCCTTTTGATAACCAGCGAACTTCACTGTGTAGCAGTAGTGAAACATGTTCACTACCCATGTCTCGGCATAATAATGCGAAAAGTCTTGAATTTAGCGGTCGCGCTTTTATGTAATTGATTATTTTGACGACCTCTGAAAGCGCTGTTTTTAAATCATCAGGTATTTTCTTGCACGCCAATGCTTCTCTGTGCAACGCACAATGCACACTTTTGACTTCAGGAGCGAGATTTTTAATCCTGGATATTAGTCCAGATATCCTTCCTGTCATGGCCTTTGCACCGTCAGTGCAAACTGTAACACTGTGTGACACTTGTGTAACACTGTTTTTCTCACTGATTTTAAGTACTATTAAAGACATTTTTTTATTCATATTGATTAAAATCACTTTTACAATTGTATCTCGCATTGGTTATGTTTACGTCGAATTGTTACTTTGACATTGACAATTTTAATAGATGACATGGACAGTTCCATAGAGTGGACCGCTAATCATGATCCTAACACCATTATCTATGGCGCAAATTAAGCAACCAAGTCTAGCCAAGCGTCGTCTACAAAGATAGTATTTTAATCAGTAATCCCACACACTCCCCCTAAAAAAATATTAAAATATTATAATGTCACAATTAGTGGTTTGAAAGAATAGTCTTATGTCAATGAAAAGTTGGATCGCAATTGATCATCATAAGTGTGGTCGTTTAACCTTATTTTTATTATTCCTCAGGCAAATGTTTGTCTGTGGCAATTGAGTCTGTAAACTAGACCTAGCTGTGAGGACTAATAAAGAAATATTAATCCTTCTACAGATTAACATAGTCAGGCTAGATTGCTCGGGCTAGCATAGATTGTGTCCTTTGCCTAACTAAAAAAAAAAATAAAAACTTAATAAAAAAAAAGATACACACTAGTCTGTGGCAGTGATTAGCGGATATTATTTGGTTTTGGATCAATAGCTGTGATCAATAAGTAACAACTTAGCTATTCACTGTTCTAATTTAAATAATTGAAAATACTGTATTCGGCTGTTGAGGCCGAGCTCTGCTACAAAAGAGGAGTCTATATATAGACTGACGAAATAGATCTGCTTTCACCGAATATAAATTAGAGCAAAAAAGACAATCATCCCGAAAGAAAGGTACCTAATTTTCATGATTCTTTCTTTTATTATATATTTAGAGTTTTTAACTGAGATTCATATATACATTTCATATACCTAAAACATCGTTCTAGAACATTTCCTGAATATCCGTTGAGTGTGGGTAGAGAAAATAACTGTGGTAAATTGATATAACAAATTTGGTCTTTTACAATAAAATATTGATTAATCATCATAGTATGCCTGGTGGGAAACCAATATTTATGCAATTAAATCCATTAACTACCTCCCATAACCGTTACATACATGGGGATTTAAATAAAACAAATTAATATTTTAACCAGATCGAATCTTGTAATATTCTAGAATCAATAGTATCTTCATGTTTGTTTTCATTTTCTACATCACACTCTTGGCTTTTGAAAGTTAATAAATAGTAAAGTAAATGCCAAGAGAGTTGTTATTTGAAATGATTCATGTCATCTTCAGGGAACTATATTTGGGCTGAACATTAACCCTCGTCACCCAGGGACTTCCAAGTGACCCAGCTGCATTAAATAGACCGCTGATCTACCTTAAATCCTAATTGAAGACGGCGACTTGGTAAGCCAAGGACAGAGAGTAAACTAACCCAAACACGGCCATCTAACCACGGTTACCAGTTGCCTGGACCAGTTCCTGAAGGACTCCTGAAGGACTACCGGAATACTGATTTCTTTTATCCTCGGAATACCGTCTTTTAATCTTTTACATTATAAATTTCAACTTAAAACCAATATCGATCAAACGGACCTATAAACCCTGCCTGTACCTATATTAATTTAAGTTCTTTTATATTTTTAAGTCATTCTATGTATATGAATTGATAGAATTGACAGTAATATTGTTGCCTAGTAAACATTAGTGAATTGAATTTTGTTTAAACTCCATGTGAAATAAAGATTTTGCACTCATACTTCTAGTGATTTATTGGTATAAAATATTGTTGCATAGTAAACATTTGTGAATTGAATTTTGTTTAAATTCCATGTGAAATGAAGATTTTGTACTTATATTTCTAGTGATTTATTTGTATAAAATATTGTTGCATAGTAAACCTTAGTGAATTAAATTTTGTTTAAACTCCATGTGAAATGAAGATTTTGTACTTATATTTCTAGTGATTTATTTGTATAAAATATTGTTGCATAGTAAACATTTGTGAATTGAATTTTGTTTGAATTCCATGTGAAATGAAGATGTTGTACTTCTATTTCTAGTGATTTATTTGTATAAGGTATTGTTGCAAAGTAAACATTAGTGAATTGAATTCTGTTTGAATTCCCTGTGGAATAAAGATCTTGTACTCAAACTTTTAGTGATTTATTTGCAAAAATCCAACTATTTCATAAAATAAATAAAAATACATTACAATGCCAACGCACTTTGTCCAATCAATGCCATGTTTTTCAATAAAATCATTAATAGTGTTAAAAATATCTTCTCCTTTCGTAGTAGACTCCAAGGTCTTACAAAATAAAAAATCTTCTTCACATTTATTTTTATACACATATCTAATAAACCCAAGTAAATTCGGTAATCCACTAATATCTGTTGATTCATCAACTTGAATCGCGTAATAATTATTTTGTAATTGTTGCGCGAGTTGATGTTCAACATCATGTGCCATTTCATGAATGCGACGTGCAACTGTATCATTTGAAAGTGGTATTTTATCCAACAGTTTCGAAAACTTATCTCCCAATACACAACTGACCATATCTTTAGCTGCTGGTAAAATCAACTCTTCAGCAATATTGTATGGCTTGCCAGTCTTTGCAATTTTATATGCCACAAGGAAAGACGCCCGTAAATATTCAGAGTTAGTAGCCAAAACGGTTTTCATAGTCTTTTTCGAAGAATCCAACTCTTTCTTTTTTCGAACAAAAAAATCTATAGGTTTGTCTACGTACTGCGGATGTTTTGTTTCCAAATGTCTTCGCAGCAATGATGGCTTCATCACGCTATTTGCGAGAACTTCTGAACATATTACACACTGTGGCTCTGGGTACTGAGATTCTTCTTTGTACGTAAATCCAATTTTCAGATAATCTTCGTCATATTTCCTTTTTTTTGTCGATGATGTTATTGTGTTTTCTTGTTCTCTCGATGTCGCAGGATTTTCGTTTAAAACTGAACTTTCAGCAGAAGTAGACGCAGTTGGAATAAATGTACTTTGTGCAGGTTGCGAACTGGATGTATTACTTGGACATTTTCTGCGTAATGACCCAGTTTTTAACCACTCATTCATTTTGAAAACTAGCTAACCACGTGAAAGTATTGAAAGTACTTTGTTTTTATTTTACTGTCAACGAAAAAAGCGCATAGATGCTCACACATTAAAGTAAAACAAATGAATCAAACACGGAATACAGTGTAAGTCAGGGGTGGCCAACATGATTGAACCCAAGATCTCTTGTTCAATAACGAGACCCTGCGCGATCGACCAATTACATACCTACTTCTAGAATCTTAAATGAAACAGCATAGTTGAGTACACAATCATGAAGCATTTTTTTATTTTATTAAGAGAAAAAACATAAGTGTGAAAATTATGTATACTAACTACTTATTTACATATTATATTAGTGTGAGCATTGCGTCTGAGTATCTTCCACTAGTTTAGCATAATCAGGTTTGTAGTTGGAGATTGCCAGCCTTAAAGAATCCAATGTATGAGCGTCTGTCAAGCGAGAACGGTGTTTACTTTTTGTTTGCTTTAAGTAGGAAAATGCCGATTCACATAAATATGTTGAACCAAAACACGAATGAAGTTGTTCAACACACTTCTTCAAATCTGCAAATTTTGTAGCCAATTCATAGATATCACTATTATCAATGGAATCATTTAACGGATAACTGATGAATTGAACCAAGTTCTCAATTTTTCTGAAATCACCAAAGCGAACTTCGAAGTCTGCTACCACTGCCTTAATTTCTGACGTATATTTCTTAGAAATGAAATTGTATGTAGGATGTTTTTCCATATGATCCTTGATGTTAACAAATTGTTCAAATTTTTTCTTCTCTATGTCAACTATCATAGACTCTGTTTGACATTGAAACGCTGCAATAGAGCTTATCATTTCTGTTAATGTTTTATTCTTGCCTTGTAGACTCAAATTTAATGTACTCAGTTTTCCAGTAAAATCTGCCAAAAAAGCTAAATCACATTGCCAGTCTAAATCACGCAATTGCTGATAATCATCACCCCTTTCATCAAGAAATTTTATTATTTCGTCCAATAGATCTCGAAATCTTTGCAAAAACTTGCCTCGACTCAACCACCTCACGTCAGTGTGCATTGCCAATTCTGGTTCCTTCTCACCTAATTGCTGTTTAAAGAGCCGCCTTTGGAGGGATTTTCCCTTTATAGAATTTACAATCTTAAAA
Source organism: Scirpophaga incertulas (assembly GCA_036419045.1). Classification (NCBI taxonomy): domain Eukaryota; kingdom Metazoa; phylum Arthropoda; class Insecta; order Lepidoptera; family Crambidae; genus Scirpophaga; species Scirpophaga incertulas. Next base: position 101,919 of record JAYEAL010000147.1, read on the forward strand.
GAAATATCCATCACATGTTTCGTGTTTAATCTCTTACTAGCCAGTACTTGTTGATGAATTATGCAGTGGTAGCTAATGAAGTCTGGAAAATCTTCGTCTTTGTGACAAAGAGCAATAAAACCATTGTGAATACCTGTCATTGCAGGAGCTCCATCAGTTGTCATTGATACTAGTTTATACAAGCATAACTTAATCTGGCAAATATATGCTTTGAATTCCGTGAATATATCAAGGCCACGAGTTTTTCCTTTTAAGGAAATCATACCTAGCAGTTCTTCTTTAGTCGAGAAATCATCGAAGACCATCCGAATAAAAACAAGTAATTGTGCAGTATCAGTGATATCTGTTGACTCGTCAAATTGAAGCGAAAAAGCAACGCAGAGGGCGATATCTTTTTGTAGTTGTTCGTTTAAGTTTTTACTTATTATTTCTATACGGCGCATCACAGTATTTCGCGACAACTGTAATCCATGAATAGCTTTTTTAATTTCGTTTTTATTTTTGAAATTAACGAACAGTGAATCTGACACTTCTTCGAAGATTTCTTTGATGTATTCTCCATCGGAAAAAGGTTTGCACTTTTGTGCAATTCTATAGCTTACTTGGAAAGAAGCTTCAGTTGCAGCCTTACTTTGCTCAATAGGCCCAGAAAACATGTTTTCTTGGACTTTTAATTGCGATTTCAGTGCTTGCAATTTGCTCTTTCTTATTTCGCTGTTAGGTGGAAAGTCAGTCTGATATTTGCTATGCATTGTATTAAAATGTCGCTCTAAATTTCCTTTTTTGGGCATTGCCAGGGATGTATTGCATATTAGGCAACAACATTTTTCTTTCACCATAGTAAAGAAGTAGTCCAATTCCCATTCTTGGTGAAAATGGTAAACTTTTGATTTCTTTGGAGCACATTCATCAAGAATCTGTAAAAAATGAAATTAAAATTTTAGGAACATAATTTGTATAGTAACAAATGTAGAAATCCAATTTAATGAGAATAATAATATTCCTAATGATGGCACAAAGTAAACGAGCGGACAATATTTTCTAGTTTTTTACCCATTTACTAGGTGGCTAATTAGTTTGATACACCAAGTACAGACGCCACCACTTCCAGCTAGCTGCCCCAATCTGTCAAATTTCTTTGATCTATTTTCAACCATATTACGATACAATAAGGTTCAAATTTCACTGTGTAATTTTGATAGATTAGGGTAGCAGGACGTGTCTGTACTTACCTAAAATAATATGGCACTGACTAAAAGAGGCAGTTGTAAATAAATAGTTGTTTTGGTATGTTAAAAATTATAAATAGCACGTTAAATAACTAGTTCAGCAGTGAGCAAAAATTTGTAATAAAAAATAATGAAATAACTGCTCAATATGTTTTTCAACTGATCAAAGTAACATCACGAATATTTGAATAGGTAGGTAACAGCTTAAAAAAAGTCAGTAAATAAACACGGCTATAAATTAATACATAGTTTGATGTATTATGGGCGCGAAAACTTTGTAAAGCGTTTGGGAGTTCAATGACATTAGCGCGGCACGTAGGTACATTACTCAATGTTTCGCAACGATCGGGTTTATTTGTACTTCCTTATTTTTATTGTAAATTTCGTGATTCCTGTAGTATAGACAAATTATTGAGAAGTGTTTCGCAGTAATAACAATATTAAAAATATTAACTTACTTTATTGGATGAACCTTCAGAAGCATTTCTTTCTTCATTTGATGTTCCTTCAGAGCTTCTTTTTAACCACTCATACATGATGTACGTAAACAATTATGAGGCGTGCCTAATAGAAAGTAATCGTGATTTACATCGACAATCGTTGAAACGTCGTAACCCCGGTAGTCTCTGTCGTCAACTGTCAACAGACTGGCTGTCCGTCCCTCCCCCGCGTCCCACACGCTTCCCGCTTATTGGTCATCGCGAGCCGAAAACAAAAGACTATGCTGCGTAAAATAGAGGATAAATACCGTGACGGTTGAAAAATTATACAAGATGCGTCCAGCAGTAGGTGATTAAGCGGGACAGTCTGGTTTACGTATTTATATTTTTTGCCTTGCCACGATCGACTGGTCTAACAGTCGCGATCGACCGGTCGATCGCGATCGACCTGTTGGCCACCCCTGGTGTAAGTACTCGTAAACGGCGCGGCGGGGGAGGGCGGCGTGGCGCGCGGCGCGAGTCGCGCGAGAGCGAGCGAGCTACGAATTCAGTCAGTCAGTCGAGCGCGCGCCGCCATGTGTGTCGGTCGTGCGCGACTTCCAATTATCAAGCCGCCATTACGTAAATGTTGTCGCGTACCCCTTGCCCTCGAATGGCGTACCCCTAGGGGTCTTTGAGAAACCCTGCATTAGGTGAAATTGAGAGGACGTAGTTGTTGAGGTGTGGATTGCGGTTGTTACGCGCGAATTTTATTGCTAAGGTTTCTTGTGTGTTGTTGTTGTCAGTTAAAAAGTTTAACTCTTGGTTTTGTTCGATTATGTAGTCTACAATTTTTTCCCTGGGTATGTCCTTGCTGACACCTTTGATGATTACTAAGGGGTTGATTTTCTTCTCCTTCTGTGCTGTAATGCCCAGGTTGTTATTTCTATTTATTCGATTTATGGCGTCGGTTTGTTGTTCGGCAGATTCGAATTCGATTCTAGTTTTGCCCTTGGATAGTGGTTTAATGCTTAGCGGTACATATTTTGCTTCTCGGAAGTTGATCGCTGTTCTAAGGGCTTTAAGGGTGTTCTCTCTGGTGTGTTGATTGACATTTTTGTGTTCTATTATAATTGCTGGATTGTGGCGTTTTGGAGGTGCAGTTTGTATTGTGGATGTAGAGTTAATGGTTTGTGATTGTTGTCTAGCGGAGATTGTGGCATAAGTTATGGGTGGTGGTATTGTTCGGTTGGGGATTGCCTGGGTGAGTTCTTCGCGAATGGCTTGTTTAACTGCCAGGCCGACTTCTTTTTTTACTGTTTCTTGGATGATTTGGTTTAGTTTGTTAGTTTGATTGTCCAGTGTGTGGTTTTGGTTGGTGTCTGTTTCTATGTGTTGTTTTAATTGTTGTGTAGTTTCGACTATTTGCTCAGCTGCGCTTTCTATTATGTGTTTTGTTGTTTTTCTTACGCTTTTGTCGCCGTTGTTTAGTTCGGATATGATTCTCTGGGCTAATGTCATTAGTTTGTGTTGGATTTTGTTGATGTTGTCCGTTGGTAAGTTGAACTCTTCCGAGATCTTGGAGTCCATGGGTGTGGTGTTTTTGTTCTTGTGTTTTCGTTTAGGTTTTTGTGTGTTGTCCATTGTCGTAGTGTTGTTGTTCGTTAGCGGTTGTGGTGCTTCAAGTGGGTTGGTTACATCGTTTGTTGGGTTATTTTTGTTTTTCGTAGTGTCGCAGTTTTCTTTGTTGTGTTGCTGTGATTGTGTGATAGGCATTTTTATTGGTGGTTGTTTGTGTGGCGGTGCATTAAAAAACGCATTCACTTACAGTTGCTCCATGGGTGTGACTGGGTCATCTCTGGTGTGACTTTTAATTGCGATTTCAGTGCTTGCAATTTGCTCTTTCTTATTTCGCTGTTAGGTGGAAAGTCAGTCTGATATTTGCTATGCATTGTATTAAAATGTCGCTCTAAATTTCCTTTTTTGGGCATTGCCAGGGATGTATTGCATATTAGGCAACAACATTTTTCTTTCACCATAGTAAAGAAGTAGTCCAATTCCCATTCTTGGTGAAAATGGTAAACTTTTGATTCCTTTGGAGCACATTCATCAAGAATCTGTAAAAAATGAAATTAAAATTTTTAGGAACATAATTTGTATAGTAACAAATGTAGAAATCCAATTTAATGAGAATAATAATATTCCTAATGATGGCACAAAGTAAACGAGCGGACAATATTTTCTAGTTTTTTACCCATTTACTAGGTGGCTAATTAGTTTGATACACCAAGTACAGACGCCACCACTTCAGCTAGCTGCCCCAATCTGTCAAATTTCTTTGATCTATTTTCAACCATATTACGATACAATAAGGTTCAAATTTCACTGTGTAAGTGTTTGATAGATTAGGGTAGCAGGACGTGTCTGTACTTACCTAAAATAATATGGCACTGACTAAAAGAGGCAGTTGTAAATAAATAGTTGTTTTGGTATGTTAAAAATTATAAATAGCACGTTAAATAACTAGTTCAGCAGTGAGCAAAAATTTGTAATAAAAAATAATGAAATAACTGCTCAATATGTTTTTTCAACTGATCAAAGTAACATCACGAATATTTGAATAGGTAGGTAACAGCTTAAAAAAAGTCAGTAAATAAACACGGCTATAAATTAATACATAGTTTGATGTATTATGGGCGCGAAAACTTTGTAAAGCGTTTGGGAGTTCAATGACATTAGCGCGGCACGTAGGTACATTACTCAATGTTTCGCAACGATCGGGTTTATTTGTACTTCCTTATTTTTATTGTAAATTTCGTGATTCCTGTAGTATAGACAAATTATTGAGAAGTGTTTCGCAGTAATAACAATATTAAAAATATTAACTTACTTTATTGGATGAACCTTCAGAAGCATTTCTTTCTTCATTTGATGTTCCTTCAGAGCTTCTTTTTAACCACTCATACATGATGTACGTAAACAATTATGAGGCGTGCCTAATAGAAAGTAATCGTGATTTACATCGACAATCGTTGAAACGTCGTAACCCCGGTAGTCTCTGTCGTCAACTGTCAACAGACTGGCTGTCCGTCCCTCCCCGCGTCCCACACGCTTCCCGCTTATTGGTCATCGCGAGCCGAAAACAAAAGACTATGCTGCGTAAAATAGAGGATAAATACCATGACGGTTGAAATTATACAAGATGCGTCCAGCAGTAGGTGATTAAGCGGGACAGTCTGGTTTACGTATTTATATATTTTTTGCCTTGCCACGATCGACTGGTCTAACAGTCGCGATCGACCGGTCGATCGCGATCGACCTGTTGGCCACCCCTGGTGTAAGTACTCGTAAACGGCGCGGCGGGGGAGGGCGGCGTGGCGCGCGGCGCGAGTCGCGCGAGAGCGAGCGAGCTACGAATTCAGTCAGTCGAGCGCGCGCCGCCATGTGTGTCGGTCGTGCGCGACTTCCAATTATCAAGCCGCCATTACGTAAATGTTGTCGCGTACTCCTTGCCCTCGAATGGCGTACCCCTAGGGGTACGCGTACCCCTAGGGGTCTTTGAGAAACCCTGCATTAGGTGAAATTGAGAGGACGTAGTTGTTGAGGTGTGGATTGCGGTTGTTACGCGCGAATTTTATATGCTAAGGTTTCTTGTGTGTTGTTGTTGTCAGTTAAAAAGTTTAACTCTTGGTTTTGTTCGATTATGTAGTCTACAATTTTTTCCCTGGGTATGTCCTTGCTGACACCTTTGATGATTACTAAGGGGTTGATTTTCTTCTCCTTCTGTGCTGTAATGCCCAGGTTGTTATTTCTATTTATTCGATTTATGGCGTCGGTTTGTTGTTCGGCAGATTCGAATTCGATTCTAGTTTTGCCCTTGGATAGTGGTTTAATGCTTAGCGGTACATATTTTGCTTCTCGGAAGTTGATCGCTGTTCTAAGGGCTTTAAGGGTGTTCTCTCTGGTGTGTTGATTGACATTTTTGTGTTCTATTATAATTGCTGGATTGTGGCGTTTTGGAGGTGCAGTTTGTATTGTGGATGTAGAGTTAATGGTTTGTGATTGTTGTCTAGCGGAGATTGTGGCATAAGTTATGGGTGGTGGTATTGTTCGGTTGGGGATTGCCTGGGTGAGTTCTTCGCGAATGGCTTGTTTAACTGCCAGGCCGACTTCTTTTTTTACTGTTTCTTGGATGATTTGGTTTAGTTTGTTAGTTTGATTGTCCAGTGTGTGGTTTTGGTTGGTGTCTGTTTCTATGTGTTGTTTTAATTGTTGTGTAGTTTCGACTATTTGCTCAGCTGCGCTTTCTATTATGTGTTTTGTTGTTTTTCTTACGCTTTTGTCGCCGTTGTTTAGTTCGGATATGATTCTCTGGGCTAATGTCATTAGTTTGTGTTGGATTTTGTTGATGTTGTCCGTTGGTAAGTTGAACTCTTCCGAGATCTTGGAGTCCATGGGTGTGGTGTGTTTTTGTTCTTGTGTTTTCGTTTAGGTTTTTGTGTGTTGTCCATTGTCGTAGTGTTGTTGTTCGTTAGCGGTTGTGGTGCTTCAAGTGGGTTGGTTACATCGTTTGTTGGGTTATTTTTGTTTTTCGTAGTGTCGCAGTTTTCTTTGTTGTGTTGCTGTGATTGTGTGATAGGCATTTTTATTGGTGGTTGTTTGTGTGGCGGTGCATTAAAAAACGCATTCACTTACAGTTGCTCCATGGGTGTGACTGGGTCATCTCTGGTGTGGTGCACTGTACTCTTTTTACACTATAAACACTTAAACCTATAGCACTTGACTAATAGAACGTAGCTTAAGTTGTTGATTGGCACTAGTTTCACTATCGCACTATTATCCACTGGGGCAAACGCACTTCACTGTAGCACTGTGGTTCGCGGTAGCACTAGTTCAGGGCAGCACTGGTGCGGTTCGAGGCAACACCGGTTCGATTCGGGGCAGCACCGGCACCGGTTCGGTTCGAGGTAGCACCGGCTCGAGGCAGCACCGGTTCGGCTCGGGGCGGCACCGCACTATGGGAAAAAGCGGTGCGTATCGTCTCTAAAATCTGTAACTTTCTTATTTTTCAATAAATTTGAATGAAAATTTCGGTGATGGAAATGTAGATAAATAGGCTATAAATAAAACCAAAAATTTAATATAAAAAAAATCTTAATTTCTATATTATTTTGTGCGTAAAAATTAATTAAAGAAAGTCTAAATAACTATTTAATCTAATTGTGTACATTATTATGAAAAAAAAAAACAAAATTAAACCTTAAAAAATATATCAGTTCTTAATGATAAGAAGTTTTCTCAAAGTATTTCAACTTATTAAACTGTAATAAAGATTTTCATCTAATGTTTTACATGTTAATTATAATAACGTTATTTAATAGTTATTTTATATAAAAAAATATAAAGGTAAACATAGGTACTTATAACAACTAGGTAAAAAGGTACAATTTAAAATTCTAAGAGTTTTATTGCTTCTTCCCACAATTCTTTAGTAACGCTTTGGCTAGGTTTCCTAAGGCTAGATATAAGGATCCGATGTGTACAATAATGAATGAAACACGTCCTCATTTGTTGCAGACCTAGAACATTTTCTCGAGTGCTCTAAACGATTCTTTTTATAATCCTTGTTTCGTGATTCTTGTGCATCTTCTGCTAGTTGACCAATTGGAAGTATTGCGAAGTGCTTAATAATATTTTCTCCGTGAATTAAGATCTTGTGTACGGAAGAAGGCATGTAATACCATCTGTAATTTTCAACGTATAATTGAGCTGTATTCCGAGTGTATGCGCCAAATTTGTCAGGATTGTTAGTGTGACCGGATACCAAAGTTTTCAAAATAACGTACAATCTTTTTATGAGTTCCTTATCGACTCCAGTTATCTCGGAACTACAATGGTAGTTTTCGAAAAATCGTCGAGCAGTGTTTCCATCATTACTATTTCCAGCTCCTTGTCGGGGTTTATCTATATGTAGACCCATCTGATTTCTAAATTGGGTTTGTACGGTCACTTCGACTGTGTAAACGTAACAGCGACCACGATAGATTAAGCAATTTTGTTTAAATCATCAACCGTAGACACAATTACAACACGCGAGGTGTCGTTTTTTCGGACATGAATTTTACAGTGTTTCACCCACACATAACTGTAGTTCTTCTCTTTCGCAACAGCTTTTGTTTTAGTGAGGAGATTTTTAGATTCTGGTGTAAGGTGGTCGTTGACAAAAACTCTTTGCCTGTTTCCTCTAAAACCAATATCATCTGCTGTTAGGATTTTTTTCGCACGCGCCGCTCCCAAAAATTCCTCCTTGATATTGCGATTTATAAAAGTAATAATTATTATTTTTTCCTTCGAGTTATGAATTGGTACACGGGCAATATAATTAATCTGTGTCTTAGGGAAGCTGTAGCCCACCGCTTTAGTAAGCGCTTCAGCAATGGAAAATAGATTCTCTCCTGGTTTCAAGGGCACTCCCTTCACCTCGACATTATTAAGGCGAGACCTCTGCTCCTTGAGGGCCATTTCCATAGAAAATTTGTTTATATCAACGTCCCTAGATTTAAAGGTCAATTGCGTAGATTCAATATCCTGAATTCTGAGCTCCAGGGAGGCTAGTTTATCAGACTGTTCCTCCAGTTTAGCGCTATTAAATTCACAAGACATTCTAAGATCCCGCAACTCCTGTTTAATGTATTTTACGTCTTCAATTAAGGTAGGGAGGCTGCTAACTGCAGCTTCACATCACGTAATTCGTTCAAAATTGAGTTCAATACACCAGCAGTGTCAGCACTGGGGATGGGCGATGATGGCGCAAGTTTGCATTGAGGACATTTCCATGTCGCACGTCGCTCAACACCAAGTTTCCTATATCCTGTTTCCGATATATTGGCACAAACAAAATCCAGGTGCCTCTTGCACATACCACACTGGACACCATCATTAAATTCGGTTTCGCATTCCGCGCACTTCATTTTTATTTAGATGGTAAATATCAAAAACTATAAACAAACTGGTTATTGATCGCAAGTAATAATCACAATTCGCCAAACGTGCGAGACACCGATAACTCGTAATAAATACCGTAAGCAATAGGTCTTACTAGCTGGTTACCGGCTTGACATGACCAGTTTAACGGGACACTGTAACAGCAGGCAAACGCCGTAAGCCGGGGGTCTCGGTTAGTGGACAATGCTAATAGCTGCGTGTACGCGTCTTCCTGCTAAGTGCTCACGAACTGACTGAAATTGATCTTTGATTACAAATGCTTCATTGTAATAATAATTTTATCTGTAAAGATGACTACAATGTTTTATAACTGCTGTGCGGAAAGCACCTTAATATAGCAGCTTTTTATCTAGTACTTGCGATGTCTGTTAAATAGAACTAATATTTAATAACATACGAACTCAACAAAAACTTATAAAATATGTTTGATGCTTACACAGGCCACGTGGTTTTCGGTGTGCTTCCTGCACTGCTCGCTTCACATTCAATGAAGCTGCAATAGAATGAAATTTTAAAAATGGGCACCTTAAAATGAATAAATAAAATAATGTTACGCCGGTGGCTTAGTAAAACTTCAAAAGTAATTTTCTGTGACTTAGAAACGTTTTCAGCAGGCTGAAACGTCGTTTCAGGCCGTTTCAGAAGTAGCTCTTTCACATACTAAAAAATCTAAATTACACCCAAGTTACAGTAGTTTTCAGGCGCCTGAAACATGTTTTCAGTACGTTTCAGGCTACCCTCTATCCAATGCCGCAATAACCTGAAAACCCGTTTTCAGGCGTTTTCAGGACCCCTTATGAGCCATTAAGCCTACTTCAGTAAAAGGACATAAATTTCAATAGGAGTGAAAGAGATAGCAATAGTAGAAAGAGACAGAGATAGTTAGAACATTCGAGAAGTATTAGAATGAGAAAACATCATTAGAAAGAGATAGACAAACACAGAATATTCGAGAAAGATAGTACGGGAATATTCGAGTATTGTGTATCGAGAATATTCGAGTATCGAGACAGTTATACTCGAAACGTCTCGAACGCGCGACGTATTGGACTACACATTCGAGTGTGTCCGCGAATGTTCTGGCAAGAGTGGCAAGTATCTTAGGGGACTATATAAGGCTGTGTCCGGTCGCCGGGAAGAGTATTGTTTTGCGATACAGCGCGAAAACATCTAAGTGATATTGGAGAACTAAGAAGCGACTTTCAGTGCTTTCAGTGAAGTGATTAGTGACTGTTAGAGTACTAATTAATACAAGTTTTGGTAGACCGCCGTTTGATTTACTGACCCCAGCTCGTTATACTAGATTTACACTCTCGCCTCGTGCATCGTCTCGCGCCTCGCAGCGCTCGCGTCCGGAGCGGTATTTTGGACACGAGTCAAAGGACCTACCTACGATACGAGCCGCGAGCGTCTATTTACACTCTCGTCTCATGCCTCGGCTTGCGCCTCGTCTCGCGACTCGCGCGCGAGTGTAAATCAGGTATAACAATAATTAAGCGCAAATAATTACTAGGCAGGCTGGGTGCGAGACGTCGATGGGGTTGCCTCATCGACTGATGGGGTTGCCTCATCAATGGTTTGGATTGCTTCATCAATGGATGGGATTGCCTCATCGGTCGATGGGGTTGCCTCATTAATCCCATCGACAATCATTTCTGCTAGAGACGACCATGCATTTACCGTTCTGAAAACAAAGCGATAGATATATATTTTTTGCTATTACAGAACATAATTTTTAAAATTCAAAACATCGCAAAACTCACTCTGAGTTTCTGGACTTCGCAGCAGGGAGGATCCTCATCCTTTTAGGGTGTAAACCAGTTTCCATAGGATGGCCCGCTGGCAAGGTATCCAGCATACCACAAAAAACTCTAAAATCTATATGGACACGTTAAAAAAAATATATAACAATAAAAAATTCTGAAGATTAAAAAAAAAGCAAAAACAAAGAGGTTATTACGGTTCAGAAACCAATGGCCTGTCACCAGGTTGCCCACCGCGCGTTCTCACACCTCTCACCATGCCACGTGCACCACGTCCACCCCTTGCGGGCCGTCTGCGGCGCCTTCGGGTTTCACCATTGTTAGTACTCGTACTATTTCATACAAAACAAAGCCAACAAAAACAAACTGTGAGGGCCAAATAAACATAAGCGGAGTTAAAAAAAATCAAAATCAAAGCGTGCCAAAGAAATTATACATACCTACTTAATACATACACACGTACATACAGTCGGGGTCTGAAAATGTTTACCACCTTAAGGTTCATAATTGTACAGACAATTATATGACACAAGGTCGAGATACTTGTATTGATTTGATTTCATAGACTTACTATAATGATACTACGTATTTTGATTATACTCTGAGATAAAGCTGAGAATAAAGAGTAGAGTAACAACCTGTCAAAGTTTAGAGCAAACCTTATTCGCTCACTCAAGGAGGTTTTATATAATGCACGGAAACAAAGGAGAGTAATAAGATAAAATATAATTGAATTTGTTACTAAAAATAAATAAATAAGAAGAAAATCCATACTAATTTTATATATGCGAAAGTAACTCTGTCTGTCTGTCTGTCTGTTCCGCTTTCACGCCAAAACTACTGAACCGATTTTGATGAAATTTGGTACACATATAGTTTGGACCCCGGGAACGGACATAGGATACTTTTTACCGCGGTAAGATACCTCTTTCCCGTGGGAAAACGCGATAGCAACAACCGACCCATTTCTGGTGACCCATTCCCATTTGGTATGGGGAGGGTTTAAGACACGGGAAACGAAATTAGATAATTAAACATCTCTTTCCTGTGGGAAAATCGAATATAACGCGGGCGAAGCCGCGGGCGGAAAGCTAGTAATATTATAAAATAGATTAGATAAAAAATTGATAAGATAAAAAATTTAAATAAATGAGAAGTAGGAAATCTTTATTGAAAATAAAAAAGGTATCAAAAATATAATATGTCTAATAACGAGTGTAGCCTCCATCAGCAGCTATAACGGCACGTAATCTATCTTGCATAGATGCAACAAGGCGCGCGCATAAATCAGTACCCCTGATGTCATCCCATACTTGAGCACAGTGAGATCTAAGAACTTGAGGGTCCCTTTCACTACGACAATCCCAGCGTTGGACCATTATGCCCCACAAATTCTCTATTGGGTTCAAATCGGCTGATCTAGCAGGCCATGGAATAAGATGGATGTCACGATGCTGGTTGAACCATGCCATAGTTGCTTGGGCAGTGTGAACTGGTGCATTATCCTGGACATAGTGAATTTGTGGGACATCTGCTGCAGGATACACGATGCGCACAGTAGGTAGCATAACGTCTTCTAATAGGGACACATAATTAATAGCTGTTGCTCTATTTTCTAATGACGTTAATTCTCCAACGCCGTCATGGCTCATCCATCCCCATATATTAGCGGTGATGCGACCAGATTCATTTTGAGGAACGATATGAGCTTCATCGTATCTTGTGTGATTATACCGCCATAAAGTTAATCTTCCGATTTGGCTAGATTTAAAGGTTTTTTCATCTGTAAATATGACATTGGACCAATCAAAATTGATATATTGTCGTGCAAAACTAAGCCTTGCCGTTTTGTGGCGAGGGGTAAGCTCTACTTTCACGGCATGGTGTCTGTAATGTAGCCCAGCACTATGTAAGGCTCGACGAATTGTCCGCTGACTCACTTCATAAATTACTGCGAAATGCCCAGTAGGTGTAAAACCATGCTCTTCATAATGTCGCACCATACTGGTAATTTGTGCAGCAGTTAATATCGGCCGTTGTGCCGAGTTGTTCCGGTGATCACTTATTTGGCCTTCTTCGCCATGACGCCGAATCCAGAACCTCACAGTAAATCGAGATATATTAAGTTCTCTTGAGATGGCACTGATGCTCAAGCCATCTTCATGCAGCAATATTATTTCAGCCCTTTGTTGCACGGTTAAACTTGCCATTTTATTTATTTTGCGCCTATTGTCAAACCAAAAAAAAACGTAGTGACTTTATAGTTTGTGTTTCAAACTTTCTATTTTGACAGAGTTTTTTATGTGTCACTTGTGTCAAATAGTAATCATTTTAAAATAAGAAATGAGTTTTAGATACATGTTGGATACATGTTATAATCGAAACTTCGGAATTGTGAAAGGTAATAATTATATTGTCAAAGCATTATAGGCCTTACTGTACATCATTGTGACAACGAATTAAGTTTGAAAACTGGTAAACGTTTTTAGACCCCGACCGTACATACATACTCTCGAAAAACATAACTTTCCTGGTGGAGTAAAAAAAACCATATTGACGTGACAACGTCTTAAATTAGGTTGCGGCTGGGAGTCACTTATGAAAAAGTGTAACGCTCGGTAACGTTACGATGAGTCACCGAACGAGAGAGAGGCCCGCCGAATGCCTTGCGTCTCTCTCCCACTCAACTACGATCGGTCTGCCGCGCGCGCAGCACTAGAGAATTAGGCGCATTGAATCGGCGCATGCTTGTGTCTCTGTCTTTGTCTTTCTCGAACGTTCTTGGCGTTGGAAAAACAAGAAAGCGTCATAATACAAGTTCACACGTGTGGTTAAAGTATCGTCAGCTGTGTCTGTAGTGAAAATGTGGAGTGCGTCATTTACAACAACTACAACAATAAAGGTAAATAATTGTACACTGATATTTCATTATCGTAAACTATGATTGATTGATTAATTGTTAGATTGACACAAAAGTTGAGAAACTGAGTTTATAGGTTATGTCATACTATTGATAAATGTTGATAGTGTTAAGTAAATTATTAGTTTAAAATTAATTAATTAATTAATTATTATTTTACAAATTTTCATTAATTTCAAAAATTAGTTAAGTTTAAGTTTACATGTACAATGTTTTAGTAAACAAAATATATTTCTATAGTTAAAATTTGTGCAATTCTTATTTTCATTCAATTCCTTGTTCCTATTGTGCAATTTAATTATATTCATATCAATAAATATTCTACCGAGAAAAAGACGTTGTCACGTAAAATCTTCGCCCGTAAAACCGACTTTACAGGCAACCATTTTTTTTTTTTAATAAATAAATTTGTCAAGGAAACTGCCTTTAGCACAGAAACTAATCATTTACTAACTAAAAAAAACTAATAAAGAATCCTATATAAATTTAAATAGTCTTATCCATATTAGTCCAACCGTCGGTGACCGGCGGCCATTTTGAAATGCAAATTCCCTGTTTGTGGAGAGTCCTAGAATAGGTCGATTGAGCGTCTTCGCGTCTTTGAGCTCAATATTTCCACATTTTAGACTAAAGTGCATGTATTTTGGAATTATTAGATTGAAGTTTAATATATTATTGACCTAATTATGCTAATACCTTGGAGTTTTACTAATGCTTCGATGAAATATGACAATACGAAATCATACAAATTTGTAAAGTTACTTGGACTTTGGTTCGAAGGTTGTTTTTGACTTAAAAGGTAAAGAATATATCAATTTTAGTAAATAAAATTAAATATTACTTACGGTTCCATGGTTTAGCCTCTTGAAATCAACTAAAATTGATAATATTCAGCACTGAATTAGCGGTTAAACGCGGCAAACGCTGTCTGAACTGGTCACAGATTCAAATGACCAATTGAAACTTTTTTTGTACCATAGACATGCTAAATTATATGTTAGAGTGAGAGGTCATTCATTCTAAATTTTCCTAAGTGCAAAAGAGTAAACACTATATTCACCGCAAAATACGTTATTTGTCAATGCAGTGTGTGATCGTCCCGAAACAGAACGCCCCACAGACAAGAAAAAAAATTCGACCGTCCCAAATTGGGACGCTTCACACACGAGAGGATACCAGTGGTGTGATCTGCTGAAAGTTAGTCGCCAAAGACCCAAACCCTTTGAAGTAATTGAGGTGGGAATAGTACAACTAATTAGAAACTTTACAGAATTTTTTCAAAACCAATATTTGAAAAAATGCTCATTTCCTGTGCAATCCCAAAGAGAATTAATGTGTGTTAGAGAACACCCTAGGGTTATTTTACACAGAAGTAATTATAATGGTAGGCCGGCTTAACCTTAAGGTGTATGGTCATTAAATAAAGAATAAAAAAAAATATAATGGTATTTGGGAGAAATCACCCATAGTGGCAAAAAAGAACATTGGATCAGACACATCAAATGAATTTGAATTGCCAGATTTTTCCTATCAAAATTTTTTACCTATTAGTGCAGAAAAGTACAAGGACTTAATGGATTTAAAAAGATTTTGTTCTGAGGGAGCTCAATCTTATTTTGAAGGTATACCTCATGTGTAATTACTAAAAAAATATTAAGTGGGACATTCCTTGTATGGGACACAGTGGACATTACCAGTTTTTGTATGTTCCAAGAGAGAATTACTTCGATTTATTAATTATTTAAAAAAATATGTTTTTATTTAAAGATTTTATGTTCCTAAAATAAGACTTTATAAAGTAAAATAATGTTCCTATAAACAGTTAATCATTTTAAGAGACACTTAAAAAGTTTTTAACTTTGATAAATTAAAATGTTAATTACATAACATTTTGTTTTTGTGACATTTCTTGTTTTGCCCCTGTACCCTTCACTTGCCATGCTGGGACCGCAGGTCGAGGTGCTCGATCATAGTCCGGGAACTTTACTCGAGCAACACGGCATGCAGCAAGAGCACCGCAGTACAGGATAGAATGCGTGTCAACTAAATTTTCGCTTGTCCGCAAGTATGGAGCTAACAAAACATTCAGAGCTCCCATTAGTCCCAGATTACCTACGTCTATGTGTTTGCAAACGTGGTATTCGCGGCCTAGAGTTTAATGTGTATCGATACTCACGAATCGTGTTCTCCAAAGCGTCCTCCAGTTGCTCTTTCACTTGGTTACTTACAATCATACTAACGTCACCTCCCTCATCGACTCCGTAAACAACCCGTGCCATCGTTGTCGCATCCGGTGACGGCATTGGAGCCGTTATTGAGGCGATAGGTGCGACAGGTGGACCTCGTGTCAAGGAAGGCGTGGCGGTAGTAGGAAGCGTCTCCAAGCGAAGCCGATCAAGTATCGATTGATCCAACAACTTGCATCGTTGTATCGCTCGCACTTGATCTGATAGTCGTTGGGCCGATGCGGTGACGGTTGGCTCAAGGGTCCGAAACAAAATCAGCATTTTCGCACGGTAAGCAGTCAATGAGGTACCTCTCTGTGTAGCTCCATAATAGGCGTGCATGCAGTTCTCATTTATTGCTTGAGTCCATCGCATGCGACGCACTACACCACCGGTAGCGGGGGCCTGTTGCGAGGCTGCTTGCCTCGGAGGATCCAAGCGTGCCTGCGTGACGTCCTCGTCGCGCAGGTGGTCGTGGCGGCGGCGTCCTGGGTCCACTCACATCGTCCGAAGAGTTGCTAACTTCCGATATGTTCTTCAGTGGTGTTATTTGAGGCGACGAAGGGATGGGTGCAGGTGGAGGTGGTGCGTTTTGTTCCGCTTTGGATGATTTTGATCTTGTAATCACGTCTTGTAATGTTTAAATACGTATTTATTAATAATTTGTTCACATTTTATTTTTCAACGTTGTTTATTTGTATTGACAGGTATTGTCAATTCAGAACTGTCCGTGGTTATTTGTATTAAAAATTGGAGTTCGCTGATGGAGTAAAATATACTTCAGGAAACCGTGAAATAAAATTATATTCTTCAACTCAAATTAAATTTACAATTACATATTTTATATAAAACAAACGTCAATCAAAACCAAAAAAACACCAAAAAAAATATTACTTCATTTTTCATAGACAAACATAAAAAAGAATCCTAAATAATATGCAACCAGTAACATACTCCCCCCCTTGCGCTTAGCGCAACACTTCTCACATCTACTACAACCTGAATCGGCCGGGGAGTCTTAGCAGACGTCCAGCTCGTGTGCACTTGTTGAGGTCTCTAGTCTCGATGGTAGGAGATGACAGCTCACTGGAACTATACGAGACTTCCAACGGAAATAGCCGCTGCAAAGGACGGACCAACTCTCCATGTGCGGTTTTTAAACGTGCCACACGTTGTTCTCCGTCGACTCCAGGGAACAACTCTATAACTCGAGCGAGCGGCCAATGAATTCTTTTGGCATCACTCTCAATTAATACAATGTCACCTATTTTAATACAATTTGCAGTGTCAGCATGTTTTCCCTTTGAACTCACTAGAAAGCCTAAATATTCGTTACGAAAACGACTCTTGAAATCTTCCTTGAGTTTTTGGATATACTTCAATCTGCAGTTTAATAAGTGGTCGACAGCACTGGTATGATGGAATGAAGGCGGCGCGTTCTCAATTAAAAACATGGAAGGCGTCAAAGTTTGAATTCCTTCGGAATCCTGTGTCAAATATGTTAGAGGCCTCGAGTTCAATATTGTGATGTATGTTTAATCTATGATTGATTGCAATATATTATCTATGATTGTTTGTCGATGAAGTTAGTCTATGTCTATGGTCGAATGTGTTACAATAGTGTTTACGATTTTCTAAATAAATCAGTATAAGTATCAGTGTGTTTAATATATTCAAGCCATCCTCATTGAGCCACTACAGAACACTAAATTGGCGACGAAGTGGGATATTCCAATTTGAATATTTATCGTAAGATTGTGGGTTTGTCTTTTTTTCCCGTGCCAGTCATGGCGGGCTATGTTGGCAATTTGTTGCCTTTTGATGAAAAAGTGCAGTCATTAGTGTCATGGCTGGAATTGTTTGAGGAGTATTGCACTTTGAATAAAGTCCCAGATGAACCGATAGATGCCGAGGACAAAAATATAAGACGATCATTATTCCTGACACATATAGGAGGACGCCATTATGACGTTCTACACAAGGCATGCGCTCCCCAAAAACCAAACAGCAAAAAAGATACCAGAATTAAGTGCAATCTTGTTGAATAAATACAATCCTCCGGGATTGGAGTCCACCAGCAAATATATTTTTCATTCAAGAAAACAAAAAGATGGGGAATTGGCGTCAGAATTTGTCAGCGTTGTACAAGAAATGGCCTCAAAATGTAATTTTGGTTCTTACCAAGACCAAGCTTGCACGTTCCAAGTCATCTGCGGCATAAAAAGTGAAGAAATAAGAAGGAAGTTATTAACACTACCAAGTCCAACATTTCAACAAGTAAAAGATTTAGTTTCGCAGGAAGAGGCTATAGAGGCCCAGTTAAAAAAATTATTAATACTTCAGTCGATACAGAGTCAAATTTACAAGTCAACATGACCAGCATTCCACAAAAAAATAAAAGAAATGGTTTTCTACAACATAGGAACTTCTTCAACAACAAAAAAAACTGGTTGAATGTCACAGGTGTGGTCGGCAACACAATCCAGCTACATGCCCGGCTAGATTCTGGAAGTGTTACTCATGCAACCGTCCAGGGCATGTTGCATTGAAGTGCAGGCAAAGAAAAGTGAATGAAATAGCTGACAATGATCAAACTGAAATGGAAGCAACCAATGAAGATTGTATGGTAAATATATATAATTTTAAATTACACAATATAAACTGTAAATGTAATGATATGTATTGTTATTCAACAGGCAAATATAAGTGTCATTATTGTGATAAAAATAACATAATAAGTGTCAATGGTGTCTATCATCGGTCACAGTTGCTAAACATTAGTATTGAAAATGTAAATTTACACATGGAGATAGATACAGGAGCTGCAATTTCATTAATTCCTTACTCATGTTACACTAGATATTTTAGTAAGTTTGACTTACAGCAGACCAATGTCCAACTTAAGTCAGTGTCAGGGCCAATATCAACAGCAGGTCAAATAAGAGTCAATGTGTCATTTAATAATATAGTAAAACAGTTAGGCTTAGTGGTTTGTGGAAATAAAAATAAATGCTATAAGTGTAAATCAAGAGTTAAGTTCAATATTTTCTTATGTTGGGTTACCATTTGAAATTGTGTCTGATAATGGTCCACCATTTGATTCATATAGTTTTCAGAGTTTTTGTACGAATTTAAATATTAAGGTTACTAAACCATCACCTTATCATCCTGAAAGCAATGGTCTTGCTGAAAGGAATGTCCAAATTGTGAAAAAAGCTCTAAGACGACTTGTGCTACAATCTAAGCAAAAGAATTGCGAAAGTATTGAGCAGGGGTTAGTTAAGTTTTTGTTTAATTATCGGAATACTGATACAACGGTAAACTCAAAGTCACCTAATTCAATGTTACTTAGTTATAAACCTAGAACTATGTTAACGATGTTAAATCCAATTCATAATCCTGATTGTTCAAAACGATTGCCTGTATTCCCTCATTTCTTGGAAAATGATTTAGTATTAGTTAAAATTGGTGCCATGTATCCAACAAAAGGTGTTGTTGTTAAAGTTTTAAGTGCTACACAATATCTTGTTTCTGTAAATTGAGTTCTTAAGAGAGCTCACTTAAATCAATTAAGTTTTGCACCATTACCACAAATTGTCAAGTGTAAAGGTGAAGAGAGTAGTTCTACAGCACATTGTCCAAATTTGTTGCCAGAGAGAGAAGATACTTCACTCCGGGAGTTGGGCAGTGAAACTCAAACTTCTATGATACCCATACTTAATGATAATGTGCAAACTTCTGTGCTACCGTCAAATGGAGATATTGATAATCATGTATTACCCAACTCTGGCAATGAACAGGACACATGCGCTGGGGAAGCTACTGTACAGATTCCTCCAATGTTACGTAGATCATCTAGAATTGTTCGACCACCTATTAAACTTAATTTGTAGGGGGAGGATGTGATGTATGTTTAATCTATGATTGATTGCAATATATTATCTATGATTGTTTGTCGATGAAGTTAGTCTATGTCTATGGTCGAATGTGTTACAATAGTGTTTACGATTTTCTAAATAAATCAGTATAAGTATCAGTGTGTTTAATATATTCAAGCCATCCTCATTGAGCCACTACAGAACACTAAAAATATAGATTCACACTCGCAAAGAAGCGTTTCTATTTCAGTTCTATTCAGTGCCGCCTTGCCGAGTACCCTTCTTAATAAATCCTTGAGGAGTCTGATTAATCGCTCCCAAAAGCCTCCCCACCACGGCGCGCGCGGCGGGATAAAACGCCACTTTATCTTATGAACAATAGTTTTTTGGGGACAGTTTAAAAAGATCCATGAGGATGACACCATCGATAATGACGATAAATTTTCTTATTTACTTCAGGCTCTGGAGGTTGGTTCCAGTGCGCTGCAATTGGTCGAGACATTCCCGCCCAGCGGACAAAACTACACTAAGGCCATAGAACAACTGAAACAACGTTTTGCTCGCGATGAGGTTATTATTGAATTCTACATACGTGGAATTATCGAGATGATCATGAGGCAAGTCAAAGGTGGACCTGGTAAGTCAACGTCCTTAAGATTACTGTATGATAATTTAATGACTCAGATACAGGTTTAGAGTCTCTCAATGTAACACAGGACAAATACGCAGCATTTCTGTATCCTATGATCGAGTCAGCGTTGCCTGAGGATGTACTAAGAGCGTGGAATAGGTCGCGATCGGAAGTTGATATTAGTAAAAGCCCATTGTTACAATTGATGTCATTCTTACGGTTGGAAGTGGAGTCTGAGGAACGTATAGCGTTAGCGCGAATTGGGTTTGATGGAAGTAGCTCTAGTACACAGGGTGCAGACATGCCGTCGGCGGCATGCTTTATGATATCAGAAAAGCATAGTCAGGATAAATCTAGTAGCGAAAAGGTGAAATTATGCATTTGGTGTGGCGTGTCTTCACACGCTTCATCAATTGGGGTGGTCTTAATATTATTTTCGTATAAAGTGGGACTTAAAATATTTGCGGAAATGTCCTGATAAGTTAAGGGAGAAGACCCTCGACACTTAAAATACCACACCTTAAAATTTCACTCGCACAACTAAATGGTAATATCCGTGGGTCGTTGTATGATGTATCGTGGGCAAGCTGGGAAATGCTGTCCAGATCCGGAGACGGTTCCCACTCTAATATCTTAAAATTTTCATACGCGTTTCTAACGGGATTGTCATTTCTTGATTTACTCGTATCTAGCACTTTGTTGTGCTTAGATAATTGCAACATTACATTTTTACGTAAATTACTCATGATTTTAAGTTATACACAATACTTATAAACTCCACTAAACTATATAAAACTAATTAAAACTGTCCGCTTAATGTGTTGCGAGCGAGACCGCATCCAAACTAAATCATTTAAGTAAACAAAAACACTCGTGTCGCCGCGGCAAGTACTGACAGGTTCTGTAATGCCTATCTCACGTAACTTTAGTTGCGAGAGTTGTACGTACGGCGCAGAAACTTATAATACCAATCTAACGCATCATAAGATACAGCACTTGGCCATTATAAAACTCTAAAAAAAGACATGTTACGTGCTTATGGCATAGTATTAATTATGTACAGAAACAAATAATTACCACGTAAATAATTACAACAAATAATTGCAACGTGACCTTTTACACAGAAAACAGGTCATTGTATCCGACGATAAGTATATCCAACAATTAGTGTCCTCATACTCAATCGGAATGTGATCCGGTAAGTGGTTAAAATCCTCTGGGGTAACGAACCTCGTTTAAACCAGCACGTAAAAACGTTATAGGAGACAGCGGGTTGACTTTTAGCTCCTTCAGTTTGTTCTCAATGACAGTATTATGAAGAAATGAAACGCTCCAGTCGACACGATGTAAACGTTTATTTCTCACAAATACTTTTGCAACCTTTTTAAACTTAAGTACTTCACAACTTGCTCCTAATACACTTCTTCCACCGTAATACACTTGTAGCCGTGCTATTCGAACCGAATACCGATAAAGAATGCGTCTCATCGGCTGCTTGCAATTCCAAGTCAGTTTTTAACGGAAGTCAGAATATTACTCTTTTGTTGTATTAATGCACTGAACGGAAGCTTACTTTTACCGACATATGAAACAAGGAATACCTCGGTACAAATCAATACAACAGCCTTGTTTTAAATGGAAGTCAGAATATTACTTTTTTAGTATTAGATATAGGTAATTTAAGCAATAAATATAGAATTATAAATTTATAACAGAAAAAATCATTACACAATAAATATAGCATTATAAAAACAGAAAAAATCATTACAAATAGCAATACAAATTTATAACAGGAAAAATCATTACATTCGAATTGTCCGTCGACTACGTGCAATCTCCTGATGCACGTATACATTAATACAATAAATCTAACATTATAAATTAACAGTATACTTATACACAAATCTCTAATATCAATACACATGATTTACTTAAATCATTACATTCGGTTGCTTTGCTATTTGAATCTAGACTGACATGGAGACTTATTCAATGTTTTTATCTAATTCATTTTCGGATACACTGCTACTGCTATTCATTTTCATCATGATTTTGATCAGGTATATTAATATTAATCCACGGCCGGATTCTATCAACAGCAATTACACTTTCAAATTTGTTCTTCCGGGTACTAAATCCGGGTATTTCTGTAATTCTGTACCTGTCATTGCCTAAAACTTCGGCAATTTTGTAAGGGCCTATAAATTTCGACAAGAGCTTAGTACTATTACCTTTATTATAAAAATTATTCCTAGTAACTTTGATTAAATCTCCTTCCTTATAGACAGGAGCAGGTAGTTTATTCTTATCATAATTATTTTTTTGTTTTGTTTGATTATTTTCAATTTTTTTAATTATTTCTTTTCTTAGATTCGCAATATCAGGGGTAATATCGGCGTCAATATTCAATTTATTAGTCAAACTGTCTCTCAGTCTAGTTCCAAATAATGCCTCTGTTGCTGTTTTTGCGGTAGTTGAGTTAGTGGCATTATTAATGCCCCACTGTATTTTACCTAGGTGGATGTCCCAGTTCCGTTCGACATGGCCGTCATTATGTTTTGCAAGTGCATTTAAAATAGTTTGGTTATACCTCTCGGCCTGACCATTGGCCCTAGGACATGCAACAGCGTTCAAAATGTGTTTAATACCATGAGTTTGACAAAAAATTTTAAATGCTGTTGATGTGAAAGAAGTACCCCTATCAGATATTATGCGGGATGGCAGCCCAAAGTCATAAAAAATATTTATTAAAACTCTAATTGTTGTCTTAGTTTTAGTATCTTCAACAGCTCTTACAAATACATATTTGGTGAAGCCATCAACTATTGTGAGAATGTAAGCGTTGCAGTTTTTACTTTTTACGAATGGACCTAAATGGTCAATATGAATAGTATGAAATGGAACGCTTACCTTCTCTATGGGATATAACAGCCCGCTTTTATGTGACGTAGCACTATCTTTGTTATATGCGCACTGAATGCACGAACTTACATATTTTTTTACAAATTTTCGTAATTTGGGGAACCAGAACATTGATTCAATTCTCTCGGTAGTTTTAGAAATACCTAAGTGACCAGCATCATCATGGTTTGATCGACATTTTGCCAACGAGCACTGCGAGGGACGACCAGACGTAATTTATCATCAACTTTTCTATAAAGTCTATATTCTTTATCGCATAATTTATTTTTATATCTTTAGATTCCTCGTCAGTTTCAGGTCTCAAAATTTTAATAATGCGGGAGATGTCTGGGTCAGACATTTGTAATGTTAATAGCCAGTTTTCAGTTTCTATATGATAAACTGAAACAGACGAGTCTTCGGTTATTTTTGTGGATTCATCTATTAGTACACTATTACGACTCAAAGCGTCCACGTGAGCCATTCGGGTGCCTGGCCTATATTCAATATTAAAAGTGAATTCGCTGATTTGAAGCCACCATCTAGCTATCCTGGGTATTAAATCACGCTTAGTCAATGTGGTTCTAAGGGCATTGCAGTCTGTAACGATTTTGAAATTTAACCCTAATAAATAGACCCTAAACTTTTTTAACGAGCAGACAATAGCTAAGGTTTCTAGTTCGTATGAATGTAAATGACGTTCTTCCGGAGTAGTTTGTCTGCTAAAATAGGCTGTAGGCTTAAGGAGTCGAGATTCTGGTTGCCATTGCAATAATATTCCACCTATACCCAAAGAACTAGCACCTGTGTGTAGCTCTGTTTCAAATGTGGGGTTATATAAGGCTAATATTGGTCGATCAATTAATTTCTCTTTCAGTAAATTGAACGCAATTGATTCCTTGTCAGACCATTTAAAAATAACACCCTTCTTTAATAAATTAGTCAAAGGTCTAGCAGTCTCTCCAAAATTTTTAATAAATTTCCTAAAATATCCCGCTAAACCCAAAAACTGACGAACTTCATGTACATTACGAGGAACGGGGAATTCTTTAACCGCTAGAATCTAATTCTCGTTAGGACGTATGCCTTCAGCTGAAATGTCATAGCCTAGATAATCTAGAAATTTGTCAAAAAAGCGACACTTCGAAAGTTTAAGGGTTAGACCGTTCTTTCGCAATAGCTTTAAGATATCCTCTTAATCTCTTAAACCCTTCCTCTATATCGACCGATGGCACAAGGATGTCATCTAGGTAAGTTAAGGCAGATTCATGACGCTTAGAACCAAGCATAGAGTTCATAAATCTTTGAAATACCGCCGGGGCGTTAGCAAGTCCGAAGGGCATTCTTTTAAATTCATAATGCCCATCGGGCGTCACGAATGCAGTTAAAGGACGACTATCTTCTGCCATCGGTACTTGGTAATAGCCGGAAGCCAGGTCTAACGTCGTAAGGACTTGTTGCCGCTAAGGTTTGTTAGTTGATCGTCAATCAAAGGTAAAGGAAAACAATCTTTTCTTGTTTTATTCTTGAGGGCTCTATAATCCACACAAAGCCGCTGTTCTCCTGTCTTTTTCTTCACTAATAAAATAGGGCTCGCGTAATTGGAACAAGACTCTTGGATTATATCGTTTTGTAATAAGTCGCTTATTAAATCCCGGACTTGTGCTCGTTCGGAATGTGATAGACGGTATGGGCGATAAACTACAGGTTTATTATCAAGTAAATCTATTTTCATTTCGACAGAGTCGATGCAACCAATTTCATTGAGATTAAAAGCAAAACAATCACGGTAATTAACTAAAAGGGTGTGTAGTTTACGCAACGTTTCATTATCTACCTCGGAACCAATCTTAATATCGGCTATTAAAATAGGTTCATAATTTGGTAATTCCGTAGAAAGTTTACTGATGTGCTTAACAGCCTTTTCAATTATAGGAGTCGCCCTGGCGATGAGGTTACCCTTTTTCAACAAAATAAGCTTTTCGTGTGAAAGATTAGTTACTCCTAACAAGCATTTGCCATTATCAACACGATATGCGCCACGATGTAAATAGTATTCTTTACTCGGTTCACTATTGCAGTATCCTCCAATAAAAATATCTCCTGAATAATTCGGGTCTACTGTAACAGCTTCAATTAAACCAGACATTTGTATTTCATTATCTGATAAAATACGAATTTTTAAGCATTTTGTAATTCGATCTTCGCCTCCAAAAGATGGACTTTGGTAAAACTGTAAGCAATTATTATCCTTATAAACTGATACGTTTGGTACTTCAGTAACATTTTGACCAATCAATAAAGCTGATTGCATAAACTCGTCGTTGACCACTAATAATTCTGCACAAGTTTCAACCTCATCTAACTTTAAATTGGCATTACTTCTATAAATAGGAAAAACCATAGAGTTACCAAAACCCTTAATTATAGGTAGCTCTGTGAAAATTTTGTTTAGCTTTAAATCTCGAGCATCAGAATCCCGAATCAGCGTACATTCACTACCAAAATCTATATACGCTAGTAAATTTTCATTGTTAACTTTAACATGTTTGTAAAATTTATCGGTTATATTAGTAGAGGTAGAAATTGTCAAAATCTTTCGTTCTTGTGTAACAATAGGTTCCAGTTTGCAATTAACATCATTGTGTCCTACATTTTGGCATTTTTGACACCGTACAAGTGGCTTCGGACATTTAAAGAAGGGATGTCCCCTCAAACGACAGTTATAACAGACAACCGAGCTATCCTTTGAGGACGACGCGGACTGATTATTTCGGGATATTAAAGTTTGATCACTACGTTTTTTATTTAGCTGCAAATTATTATCTAGGGTATTACGCTGTGAACTGAGAAAATTCAATAAATCTTCCGGTTCATCACAAGTTAGCGCTTGAGCGCTATTTCTGATTGACTTATCTAATATGCCATATATTATACAGTCCACAGCTTTTTTACCATGTATTTCGCACCTATTTAAAAGCGTCAACTTGTCATAGTAATAGTCGCGTAAATTTTCATTATTTTTAGTAGTTCGAATCAACATTTCCTCGAGAAGCCGACCATAGTTTTGCTCATTTGGAAATCCCTTTTTTAATTTAACTTGCCAATCACTCCAACTGAATACTACGCTAGGAAGAGACTCAAACCACCTCTTGGCTAGGCCTGAAAGTTTTTGTAAAGCAAAATGTATGGTCTGCTTCTCGTCCCATTCGTAAATAATGGCGCACTCATTAACTTTTCTAATCCAGCTATCAATACTT
The DNA here is from genome assembly GCA_036419045.1 of Scirpophaga incertulas. Taxonomy (NCBI): domain Eukaryota; kingdom Metazoa; phylum Arthropoda; class Insecta; order Lepidoptera; family Crambidae; genus Scirpophaga; species Scirpophaga incertulas. The sequence goes on from JAYEAL010000147.1 coordinate 128,150, forward strand.
TGAGATTTACTAGATGGATCAAATTCAGGTATGATATTATTAAAATGATTACTATTCAAATTGTGAGGCTTTTCCTTACTACCTTGTAATGATCTAATTAACTTTAGTATATCCGTGGAGTGCAAGCCACCTTTTTGTTTCCCCTTTCTTTGCGTAGAATCTGTATCCGAGCGGGATGCCGCCGAACTAGACGACAGAGTTGAGGAAGAACTAGATGAACGCTTACGTTTCCTTTTTGATTTCTTCTTGGGGCGCTTGGTCTTTGCTGCTACCCTGGAAGGAAGTCGTTTTCTTTTCTTTTGTCGAGCATCCAAACATGGAGGCTCATCTTCAGGAGTCATTGCGCCATCAGAATCCATAGCCTCGAAGAGAGAAAGAAAAGACTTTTTAAATGATTGTCACCTTACCTCATCTTTAAAGTAACTAGTCATCTATTAATTAATTCCAAAATTCAGAACTTATTTCATTTAAAATTTAGATTCGGATTTATATAAACACTAATGATCACACGCATTCGAAAATTTTACATGGCTTGCTATGCAGGTACACATAACCTGTAAGTACACGTGGCCTGAGAGGTACACTTAACCCACAAGCACACGTTGACTGTCTATATATAGGCAGAATGCACGTGGCTTAACAGGCACACTTAACCTTCAAGCACACGAGGGCGGCAACGTATGCGCGCATATAAACTTCATACGTAGCTTGATAGATGCACTTAACCTTCAAGCACACGTAGATGGGAAAGCATACATAACCTCCTAAAACACGCGGTCTCATAGGCACACTTAACCTAGAGGCGCATGCGAATCGATAAACATGTAACCTGTAAACGCATGCGGCTCAATAGGTACACTGAACCCCAAAGCCTTCGCAGATTAACAGGTACACGCTACATAGCCTCTTAAAACACGCGGTCTCATAGGCACACTTAACCTAGAGGCGCATGCGAATCGATGAACATGTAACCTGTAAACGCACGCGGCTCAATGGGTACACTGAACCCCAAAGCCTTCACGGGTTAACAGGCACACGCTACATAACCTCCTAAAACACGCGGTCTCATAGGCACACTTAACCTAGAGGCGCATGCGAATCGATAAACATGTAACCTGTAAACGCATGCGGCTCAATGGGTACACTGAACCCCAAAGCCTTCGCGGATTAACAGGCACATGCTACATAACCTAAAACACGCGGTCTCATAGGCACACTTAACCTATAATTACACGTAAATCAAAGAACACACTAATTAACCTTTTAAATACTTACATGGTACGTGAAAGGCCTACATAGCCTTAAAAAAAGGGGGCTAGACAGGAAGAAATTGCCATTGACTACACCGCTTTTTCAATTAGAATCAATATTCCTCAGAGAATAAAAAGAAAGCATTAATGTTCTATATGTTAAAACTTAACTATAAAGTCAAAAGCAAAAGATTTCTGTACCTTATTTTGAGTTCCAATCCCACTTCTGAAATATGAAGAAATGAAACGCTCCAGTCGACACGATGTAAACGTTTATTTCTCACAAATACTTTTGCAACCTTTTTAAACTTAAGTACTTCACAACTTGTTCCTAATACACTTCTTCCACCGTAATACACTTGTAGCCGTGCTATTCGAACCGAATACCGATAAAGAATGCGTCTCATCGGCTGCTTGCAATTCCAAGTCAGTTTTTAACGGAAGTCAGAATATTACTCTTTTGTTGTATTAATGCACTGAACGGAAGCTTACTTTTACCGACATATGAAACAAGGAATACCTCGGTACAAATCAATACAACAGCCTTGTTTTAACGGAAGTCAGAATATTACTTTTTTAGTATTAGATATAGGTAATTAAGCAATAAATATAGCATTATAAATTTATAACAGAAAAAATCATTACACAATAAATATAGCATTATAAAAACAGAAAAAATCATTACAAATAGCATTACAAATTTATAACAGGAAAAATCATTACAGTATGAGGTATAATTGGACAAACATTAGATACCTATTATCACGCGTTTATTACGGCTAATGAGAGGTCTTATAAGCGATTCCGTACCTACAATATTTATACATTTGTGTATGTTTACCAGCTCATCCACTAACGTTTTAGTGGCCACAAAAACACACACGCGGTTATTTGAGATCCGAGAAAGAAATTTAATTTAGGATCGATCACTTTGCTTAAAGCTTGGGCGTATTCTTTAATTTGCACACTTTCAATAGAATCCAAAACTATCGCTTGATCCTTGGAAGGGAATATCGGATTTTGTGTCACAGATGCATAACTTTTGGTGGATGTAGTCGTTGGGGTAGTCATCTTGTCTCCGTAGTCAGAGACAAAAAGTTATTTCGATACGATTTTACGCAACTTAGAACAACAACATTATAAAACCGGTTTTAACACAAAAGTGCGGCGTTCATTCGTAAACACGGCGAAAATTTAATTATTCGTCAATAAGGTGCACACGTGAACTCTTATCGCTTACGAAAACGAACTGTGTCCTTGGAGATATGTCTAATGAATTAAAGACTAATTAATATAATTGATTATTTATTTGCAAGTTGGTACGTTCCAGTTATATTTTCGATGGCACAGAGTAGAGACAGAACGGACCATAGACTAGTAAGTAATTAAGGGACGTGTTCCGATACATCACAGGTATATACCATTACCCAGTTGGGGCGGGCTGCTAGTTTATAATATTATTAGAATAATACTTAGTTTCTAATGAAAGAATTGATTATCATTTCTTCTATGTTTCAGAACCATCTTTAGAGTGTTCATTAATTACAGAAACATATAACTCTCAAAATATTGTAATATCCAATGATAAAAGTGTTCAGGTGTCCATATATCCTCATAAACGATAAAAACAAGTTCAAGTAGAAATGAAAATACCTTAAAGGACTGTAGCTTTATCACCTAAGCAAGCCAATGTAAGGGATTGTAAAACATCATTAATAAAACTAAATATATATTTAGTTTTATTAGTTAATATTAACTCTGGTTCTGATAGTGAGAGTATCAATTTATTTAAACCTGAAGAAGAAAGTAATAGTACTTCAGAATCTATTTTACGTCCAAACAAAGACAGTTATGTGATATAACAATAGGTCGAATAATGGCACAGCCTCAGTTGTACCGAGTTCCGGTTTGTAGCAATATTCTTCTAGAACTTTTACAAAAACACTTGAAATTCAGTTTCTTTCATATTTGTTTAGTATTAAAAAAGCTACGACTGAATGAATAATTTTCTATCTTAGCTAAAGATTTTGATATACATCAAACAACAGCAAGTAGAATATTTGCAAGAACTTGCTGGAAAATGGCTGAAGTATTAAAAAGATTCATTATAAGACCCTCACGAGAGTCAGTTCTAATTTGTCGAATAGCTTCAGAAATTCATATTCTAAAGTATACTGTATAATTGATTGCCTTGAAATAGACATTGAAATTCCCAGTAATGCAGTGCACCAATCTCTGACCTATTCCTCTTACAAGAAATGCAACACTCTAAAATATTTGATATCTTCAACACCTGATAGAGTTATACATTCTGTCTCAGAAGGTTTTGGTGGCCAAACATCCGATTTAAATTTTTTGAGGAATTTGTATTTATGGACATTTTACCACCTTGTACCAGTTTGTATTATGGCAGATAGAGGCTTCAAGCACATTGAAGGAATTTTGGTCAAAAAACAATTCCAGTTGATTAGACCACCTAGCGTTAGCAACACGAAGAAAAGTTCAAAACATGATGTACTAAGGTCAAAGAAAATTGCAAGCCTTCGAATTCATATTGAAAGACTAATCAGAAGACTATGTGAAAATGCTTTTCTCAAGCCACACGCCTGTGTTAATCATATTTTAATTCCCAATTTAGACTATAACTTAATCATTTGCTGTGGCTTGTCAATTTACAATCACTTTTATATAAAAAACTGTACAATACGTCACTCGGCGTCAAAAAATCGCCCCTCCTGAAAAATAACTTTAAATAACCCTTTAAAAAACGCACATGTACCCTACATATAAATTGGTGTCATTTAAAACCTTAATAAATAAACTTAAATGAAACTTCATTTAATTAAAAGAAAGCTTTATACCACAAATGTCATATAAAAAGTAGTTGCTCTATCTTTTAGGGGTATAAAATGATCAACACAGATTTTCAGAGATCATTCGCTATTCTACAGTACGACTTTCAATAAGGAAAACAAGCTGAAATTATTATCACATACTCAGGTCGCCTATCTCTCGCCTATCCCGGAGCACATGGCGGTAGAATGGCATGGGCCTAGAGCAGTGTTCCGCAAACTTTTTGTGTACAAGGTACATCTAGGAAATCTGAAATTTTGGATTCACACCGTAAATGAAAAGTACATTTTTAATTATTATTTATTATTAATTAAACTTCTACATAACTATAAAGAACGATAGGTATTTAATGAGAGGTCGCCGGCGGGCGCGAGGAAATTGCGCCCGCGGATACGGCGACCCGGGAGAGACCACGCCCCTTCCGTGGCCGGGGGCGTCGTCGGTGGTGGAGATCGGGGGAGGTATTGTAGCCTCCCCTGAGGAGGGCTCCCCTGTATCGACGGGGGAGCGGAGGCTGGGGGTTCCCGGAAGTAGCTTGGTGTTCCCGCGGGCTCCCTACATACCTGAGGAAGGCCATCCCTCAGGTTTTTAGTGGGTCGGCCTCCCCCTTCTGGGGAGGAGAGCCCCACATAACCGCCAGCTCGCCACATCCGGGGTATGCGACTTAATGCATTTTCCTCAGGGGGAACAAAAAAAAAGGTATTTAATGAGAAACATGACACTGTTTAATTAAACAAAGTTGTAATTGTTGACATTGCTGCTCTCATCTCTTTGTCTATCGTCCTCAGGCGTTCTCTTTTCTTAGTTTTTATTGTGGTAAGAGTCGAAAATCCTAATTGTGTGAACAAATAGTTCGTAGCGAATGGCAAAAGTATTGCAATAGCATGCTTAGAAAGCAGAACTAAGATATTCATTATTTACACCTATCCAAAAAAGAGCCAACAGGGTTTCTGAAAATTTAATTTTAATGTGCGATCCGTATTCATTTCAATCAGTTCTTCCTGCTCATTTATTGCTAAGTGCCCAAAAGGAATATTTTGAAATGGATTTCTAATCCAATCCATAGGTTGCAAATCACACCTATGAAAATAGAAATTCATTTTCACTGCAAGAAGCTTCAAGTGTTTCACAATTAAAGTCTGCACTTTGTTTTTGGATCGTATACGTACGTACCAGTATAGAATTAGCCAGGGCTCTGTTAGATAATGAAACCCATTTGGTGGGAATGATTAGAAAAAACCGGTGACATTTACCCAAAAAAGTCATAGATAATAAACTGAAGAAAGGAGAATACATCGCCCGAGAAAGTAATGATAGAATTATTGTTATGAAATGAAGGGACAACACAGAAGGTTTTGTCAACGAAACACTCCGACTAGTTTGTGAAAATAAAGAAGCGCCAGGGCAATGTAGTAATGAAACCACAGATCGTAAGAAATTATAACATAGCCAAAGGCGCAGTTGTTTTATCTGATCAGATGGCAGGGTATTCGTCCCCCTTAAGGAACTCGGTAAGATGGTATAAGAAGCTAGTTAGTTACTCTGGGCCTACTTCTTATGAATTGTAGGCATGTGATAAGTTATTGTGTGACCTATTTAAGCAAAATTAATAAATTATGGCAGATTTAGGGCTTTATGAGAATTTCTTGGAGCACGCAAGAGTGTCGGAAAGTTTAATACATAAATAGGCGAAGAAATGCGAGACTCCGAAATATGGAGATTTCTTTTGAAATGCCGACGCGGAATTTAGATTTAATCCACGAAATTGAGCCTTTTTTGCCTAGTCAACGAAGTGGAATAAGTATAACCTCTGTAAAATCACATAAACAGCACCGCACAACGATTTATGCTATTTAACACTACTACTCACAACACAATGTAAGAATATGATTAACATTAATAATAAAGCACATGTTCTACTTCATTAACACAATTCCTCCCTCCCGTCCTGTCCGTCCTTCCGCTGTCGCACCGGTTGACATTTCTTCTGACAAGCACAGCTCTATAGATTACTTACCACAGACTACTTACCCAGATACTGCATACAGAGAATACTACATCCCTTCCTTGTTTTTTATTCTTTTTTTTTTTAAGTATAAAAACAGCATTTGTTAAAATCGTTTTAATCAGAATTTTTTTGTAATAATAATTCAAGTAGTGATTTCTTGCTTCATTAATTATAAATTACTTATCATGCCGCACAAACTAAAATCAATCTATATTCTCCTCTTGGTCACTTGTATCTGCGTCCTGTTGAACAACCCTCCATTCACCCGTTTCTATTCGTTTAAGATGAACAATATTCCTACGATATTCATTTCCAGATGAATCATTTCTGACTTGTATATCTCCACCATTTACATCGGTTACAGTGTGAGGTTCCGGATTAAATGTGGGGGTTAATTTATTATCTTTGGTCATGTTTCTTACATAAACTTTTTCTCCGACTTCTAAGTTACTATCTGTTGCTTTCCTTCTCTTGTCTGAATATTCCTTTCCCTTGTATTTCTTTTCTTTGTCTCTATCTCTTACATCCATTTCTACAATTTTATGTTCTATGTCTGTTGCTAAAGGTATTTTGTCCCGAAATTGCCTTCTAAAGAAAAGTTCGGCAGGGGTTTTGCCTGTGGTTGTGTGAGGTGTACTGTTACACATTATGAGGTATTCCAAAAGTTCGTCTTTCCAGTCTTTCTTTTCTATCTGACTAATTCTCAGGCGTTTAAGGATGTCTCGGTTTTGTCGCTCCACTTCGCCGTTCATTTGCGGCCAGTAGGGAATAGTGTTATATAGCACTATGCCGCATTCTTTGCAAAAAGATTTAAAAATTTCACTGGTAAACTGTGTACCATTGTCAGATGTCAGTGTTGCAGGGAAACCCAAACGAGAGAATATTTCTTTAAGAATCTTGATTGTTTCGATAGCTGTAATATCTTTCATGATTTTTATCTCTTTGTATCGACTATAGTAGTCCACGAGAACAAGGAGGTAGTCTTTTGACGGTAAAGGTCCTAAGAAGTCTAAGGCAACGTCGATCCACGGCTCAGTAGGAAGATCTCGTCTCTTGCTTGGGTGGGGTGGATTTGGCGCTGATACAATTGTACATCCTTTACAAGATTTAACTCTATTTTCAGCATCTTTATCAATTTTTGGCCACCATACCTTAGTTCGAAGGCGAGCCTTCATTGCGACTATGCCGGGATGGCCTTGATGAGCAGCCTCAAGTACTCTATCACGGAGTTTTTTTGGTATGATAAGTTTACTGCCTCTTAAAGCCATATTACCTTGGAAACAAATCTCAGACTGAAATACTTTATACAAACTCACGCATTCATCCCATTTGTTCTCATATATTCCTTTCTTAAGGGCAGTTATTTCTGTGTCTGTTTCACTAATTACATCAATTTCGTTTAAAGGAACTGCTATCGGCCTACTATATTCAGCTATTGCATTAATATAGTTCTCGTTGTCAAATGGTACTGCATGTACTGATTGGCTAAGACGGGAAATGGGGTCAGCTATGTTTTCCTTACCAGGGCGATGTATAATTTTGCATTTGTAACCTTGCAATCGAAGGACCCAGCGTTCAATGCGTGCACAGGGCTTTGATCGAGGGCCAAAAATTGTCTCCAAAGGCTTGTGGTCAGTAACGAGCTCAAATTCTTTACCAAAAAGATATATTCTAAAATGCTCCACAGCCCACACAAGTGCCAAAGCCTCTTTTTCGGTCTGACAGTATCTTTTTTCACAATCTGTTAGACTTTTATTGCCAAACGCTATAATGCGGGGCCCATTGGCGTCAATTTGTATTAGCACTGCCCCAAGTCCAACTGGTGATGCATCAGCTATAATTTGTGTTCTATCTGTGGGGTTATAATATCCTAAAGTTTTTATATTCACCAGTTGGATTTTAAGCCTCTCAAATGCTGCATCTTGAAGCTTAGTCCAATATTTTTTTATATTTGTAGATTTGTTTAATTTTAATCGTATTAGTTGCCGAAGAGGCTCTGTTAGGGATGCCAAATTTGGTATCCATTTCCCAACATAGTTCACTAAGCCTAGAAAGCTTTGTATTTCTTCTACAGTAGAGGGTTTTTTAGCAGATTTAATGGCTTCGATATATTTTCCTAAAGGTTTCACTCCATTTTCAGAGAGTTGATGTCCGAGAAACTCAATAGACTTTGTTTTGTAGATACATTTGTTTTCATTTAGAAGGACATTATTTCTTCTCAATACTTGTAATACCTTATTGAGTCTTTCATCGTGCTCTTGTTCCCCAGAACCGTGAATGACTATATCGTCGATGAAATTTGATGTACCTTCACAGCCTAAGAGCATTTTTTCAAGAATTTTTTGAAACATTTCTGGCGCACATGACACTCCAAACATTAATCTTTTATATCTGAATAAACCTTTACTAGTACTAAAGGTTGTAATGTATCTACTGCTTTCATCTATTTCCAATTGGTGGAACGCGTTTTTTATATCAAGTCGAGAAAAATACTTGGCTTGTCTGAAATTAGGTAAAAGTTCATCCATTGTAGGAAGTGGGTGTTTTTCCCTTATGATAGCTTCATTTGCCCTTCTCATGTCAATGCAAATCCTAACTTCGCCATTTTCTTTTAGTACTGGTACCATCGGAGATACCCATGGTGATGGCCCTTTTACCTCTTCAATAATGTCTGCTTCTAGAAGTTCAGTTATTTTTGAATTGACTTTATTTTCTAGAGGAATAGGTATTCGCCTATATGGCTGAATCACAGGTTTTACATTTTTATTAATTGGAATATGTAATGTGACGTCCTTAAATTTGGGAAAGGTAGCTACATTATTAATGCTAAGACCAATTCTAAGCATATTTAGTTCAATTGCACTATATTTTCCAAGAAGGTTCCTCGTCCCATTTCGTATCACATAAAATGTAGCTTTCACAGCAGTTCTACCACCAGTTGTTATGTCAGCGTCGAATGCTCCAAGTATTTCCAAAGGCTTTTGACTTCCATAGGCCAACAATACTTTGTCAGGATTTTTTATTTGATTTATCACTTTTACTTTATTTTGTTTTAAATATTCCCATGTCTTGTCTGTAATAATGTTACACTTACTTCCCGAATCTATTAACATTTCAATTACAACACCACCAATATCACAATTTATAATTGCATCATCATCAAGGTGAAAAATATAGTCTAGTTCCTCAGTATCTTTCGTACTTTTATACACTTTTTTCCTTTTTATACTGTCCACTCTGTTGCTGTTATAATCGTGTTTTCGTTTTGATCTTGTTTTACAGTGATCTTTAAAGTGCCCGATGAATCCGCATCTTAAGCATTTTTTGTCCTTAGCTGGGCAACTACTTTCGAAAGATAGATGTTTATTACTACCACACCTGAAGCAAGTTTTTGTTGAGCTCCATGATTTAAAATTTTTTCTTGTCTCTACTTTGTTGATATTCGAAATGTTTGTGTCACTGAAGGTTTTACTGTTTTCCGGTTTGTTAAATGTGTCAAGCTGTCTGTTAACTGTTTCAAGTGTTATAGCAATGTTTATTACTTCTTGAAGCGTGATAGTATCGCCTCCTGCCAATATTTTCTTTCTTAGTTCAGCGCTATGACCCTTTTCAATAATTTGGTCTATCAAATTTTCATCTTTGGCTGTAAATTGGCATTTATCAGCTTGATTTCGCAGCCTTACAAGGAATGTTTCAAACCTTTCCCCATCTTGCTGTTTCATTAGTCGAAATATGTATCTTTCATAGTATCTACTATGCTTTGGGGAAAAGTATTCATTTAATTTGTCTATTGCTACTTTATAGACATCCACATTTTCTGATTCCTCAATATGAGCTCCTGGTAGGTTATAGTACACTTCTTGCAGTGCTAATCCACCAAAATGCAACAAAGTGGCACGCTTTTTTCCACAGGAATCAATGTTAGCTGCTGAAAAATATATTTCTAGGGCCCTTTTCCATTTCTCCCATCTTACACCCACTGATACGGGGTCACCATCACATTCAAAGTGGTCCAGACCTGAGAGCGTTGATGTGATTTGAGTCATTTTGGGGCGATCTGTAAAACACATAATGTACATATGACTATCTACTATTTAGTCGCCAGTTTCAGAACAGTCTGTTATATAATTATCATTCTTAAGTCTTTCATATTGACCTCACTAACTAGTCTTTCATATTGACATTTCTTTTTTTGTTTAACAAACATGATCATGTGACATGATCACATTGATTAATCTCAACTGGTGTCTCATATTGACCTAACACCAAAATATAGGTTTATCAAATTAACCTTACAATCAACAAAACATGTGACATTAATCATGTTAAGGACAAGTCTATCATATTGACCCTTCCTAACTGGTCTCTCATATTGACCTGTCTTAACTGGTCTCTCAAATTGACCCTTCTTAACTGGCCTCTCATATTGACCATTCAAGCCTAGTACATAAATACAGGTTTGTCAAATTAACCTTACATTAACACAATATGTGGCAATAATCATGTTATATGAAGGGTCAATAATCACAAGAAAAAAAAGAAGGAAGGGTCAATATGATACCATATTGTCATCTAGTAGGCTATCATATTGACCCTTCCTTCTTTTTTTTTCTCTTATATGTTAAAGATAGTTTATCATATTAGCTAACTTTAACCATCACCTTTTACCTTACTTAAATTGCAATTTCAGAAATATCATATCATAACACAGTTTATGATATTGATAGTTTTCTTTCCAAGTTCTATAACAGTGATAGTTTATCTTATTAACTCACTTTAACTATTGCCACTTAGTGATTTAATTACATTTTGCAACAGTCATTAACATGTTAATCACATTTTTTGTTATTATAAGCAATCAAATCGAACAGTATTAATCAGTCTAGAAAATGTCATACATAAAAATATGTGTTAAAATAACAGCCATAGTCCAATGACACCATTGTATACTCATTATGATACTAACCACTACAGATATAACCAATATTACTAAGTAAAGAGAAGGGACAAAACGACATTGTCCTTCTTAGTAAGTGTTATACATTACACAAATCACAATGATTGTATTATTATATTGATTTTTTTTTTTAGTCTTAACAGTTATTCCTCTTGCATTATATAAAAATTTATAGTGGTACAGCAAAGAATTCTCACTAAATATGTCTCTTGAGAATCAATTATACATATTGTCAATAAGTTTTATGTAGCAATATAACCTATCTGCATTAATAATAATAAGCAAATAGCGTCAAGCGGCAATAATCTGCGGTGGCTCTAGTATGGCGGCCGGTGCCATACAACCTAAAACTAAACACCCAACCGAACTAAAATCTGAAAATTTCATTGTTGTGATTTATTATTTCACAAAGGTTTAACATCCTATGCGCCTAGGTCTTCGTTTTTTAAACCATTTCCTATATTTTTTAACTCACTATTCGGTACCTATTTCTCAAAAAATTTTTTTTGGACAAATTATTATCGTTATTACTTACTTTTATCCTCGTCGCCACTTGTAAAATCACATAAACAGCACCGCACAACGATTTATGCTATTTAACACTACTACTCACAACACAATGTAAGAATATGATTAACATTAATAAATAAGCACATGTTCTACTTCATTAACACAATTCCTCCCTTCCGTCCTGTCCGTCCTTCCGCTGTCGCACCGGTTGACATTTCTTCTGACAAGCACAGCTCTATAGATTACTTACCACAGACTACTTACCCAGATACTGCATACAGAGAATACTACAACCTCTAAGGTAAGAGAATAAATCAAAAATGTTCATAGTTATCCAATAAAATACTTTGTGTTTATCTTATAATGTTGAAGCATACCTAAGGGAAGAATGAAATAATAATTCACAATAATAATTTGTACCTTTTCAGGTATTAGCATCATCAAGTTTTTACGCCTATGGTTCGTACCAAAGAATAGTAGGAGTAAGTTCGTATAATAAGATGCACCAAGTAAGTGTATCAAATTGCATGCGAGCTGTAACAAAAGCCCTCAATGAAGAGCATTTTAGAAAAAAATATATTCGCTTTCCTCATATTAGGGAGGAAAGAAACATTGTACAACATGGGTAAGCAATACTTACAGATATTAGTATTACCTAGTGCTAAAACCATTTGAAATAAACATAATAATTTAACTACACATTGACTAAAACTTTCTTGGTTATCTTTATAGGGATGATTTTTAAAGCAAATCTATAGTGTGTAAAACAAGTTTTAGATTTCTTTAGATGCTTCTCTCAAAATTGTATATAACTTTGCTTGTTTTTACAGATTTTACCAGAAGTTTGGCATTCCAGGGGTGTTAGGCTGTATAGATGGTACCCATATATCTATTTTGAGGCCTGTAAATTATGAAGAAAGATATTTTAATAGAAAAAGATATCATTCTTTAAATGCCCAAATAGTAAGTACCTATTATATATTTTTAAATTTTTTGTAGGTATATTTATATGTAAATAGTAAAGTATAAAACAAATTAATCAGTCTCAATTAACTAAAGTATTTATTAAAACAATAGGCTATATAAGATTAACACAAGTACTTAATTTAGTTTTTAACATTTATGAACTTAATAAATGATTAAAATTTGTTTATTTCAGGTTTGTGACTGCAATCTTAATATTATTAGTTTTGATGCTAGTCATGGTGGAGCCAATCAAGACTCCTTTGTGTGGAACCATCATCCCCTAAAAGCCCACCTTGAATATCTGCATACTCAAAACGAAACAGTTTATTTATTGGGTAAGTCACATGATGAATGTATTATTTGTTGTAAAGTATTGTTTTTCAGGAGGGATTTTTCCATTTTCCACTACTTTTAAATATTATGAATTTAAACCTATGTTTTAATACATAAAATGTACTTATCAAAGGTAATATGAAATAATGAGAATCATATTTCTTTATATTAGTACAATGAGTATCTTTGATATTTTTATCTTCAAATATAGTTATAAATGTATGTAATAATATAAAAGATAGATAAATTATGGCATATGGTGGATTTGTCTTGGTGCTTTGTTTGACATTGGATTGTAAGGTTACCAACAATTTTGTTTCAGGTGATTCGGGTTACCCATTAAGACCTAGCCTAATGACACCTATTATTGACACACGAGCTGGGACAGTTCAGCGTCATTACACAGAGGTTCACTGTAGAGCGCGTAACAGTGTGGAACGCTGCATTGGTGTTCTGAAGTTACGCTGGTGATGTCTACTAGTGAACAGAAAACTTCATTATGATCCCACCACAGCTGGATTAATTGCCAATGCCTGTGCAGTAATACACAATGTTGCAAATATTGAAAGATTGCCTATTGAGTCGTTGCCACCACACGAAGAACAAGTAGAAAGTACAATGCAGGTATTTTTAATTTTCCTAGCATTAAATTTGTGTCAGTGTTTAGCTTCGCAATATTATTTTTGCTTTGAAATCGTAAGAAGTATAGGTATAAATTTTCAACATTATTGAGCTATATTATTAAAAAATTTATTAGCTAGTTTATTAAGTATTATGTTTGTTCCAGATTCCACATACAGCGGAGGCTAGTGCAAACAACTTTGCAGCTGGAGAAAAAGCAAGAAGTGCTTTAATAGAAAGGCTCAATATATTTGTTTAAATCAAATAGATTATAATAAAAAAAAGCATTTGTAGGCACTCTGTAGCAATGTACAGAGGATTTAAAAGAAACTAAACTGTGCCTGCAGTAATGTTACTAAAGAGTGACAGAGTATTCTGTTGGCTGGCACCAGGGTAATGGTTGTATACAATTGCTAATTAGGCTACAGCCGGCTTTACAAATATCAACAGTTTATTCTGTAGATATTTTAAGAGCCAATTATGGGAATTTCTCCTCGAGAAATCAAAAACTCGAAACAAAACTACAAACGTCTGGCCATAATGATGTACTAATTGAATATTATCAAAGGTTAATAAAAATATTAAGGTTTGTCTCATTTCTTTATTACTTTTTTCATAACTCATAACTTTTCATATATATATTTGACAAAGTATGATTTTGACATAAACATGTTTAATTATAGTTTTTATACATATTGTGTTTGCCTACTAATACTTAAATACAAATTTTCACCGTAAAATTTTAAGAATTATAAAATCTGCAATTGAATCGAAAAGTATAAACATGTAAATTTTTAAGAACTTCCAAAATAAATTATAACAGTAGATTAATTATAAAGACGCGAGATTATTGTGTTAATAATCAACTTAAACTACTTTTGAGCAAGTTCTACTTTAAGTACACTTAAACACATACATGAGCTCTGATGGGTCTAAACACAATCTTATTTTACCATTGGCCTTTTCCGCGACAACAATTCTATTTATACAAGCTTCTGAGCTAATCTCATCAACTTTACACAATGCACCTCGTTTAATCAATCCCTTATAAACGGGTCTGTGGGCAAAGATATCCTTTTTGGCAAAGTTGACATGTTTCACGGTAACAATTTTTCCAACAGAAAATTTGTCTGAATTAGAAAATCTGATGAGATCTGATGCCTGCAGAGATAGAGAGTGCATGTGATAATCCTGCGTTGGGAACTGTAGAAGATGTGGCACTATATTATACTTCCTTAGAGAAAGAAATTACGACTGAAATGAGAGCTTCATGTTTCAAGCCAGTGGAATTTATTACCCGTCAATCAGTTTCTGTTCCATCAACACCTGTGGTACAATAACTTAAACCTATAGATATTAGACCGACACCTAAATTGAATCCAAACAAAATAAATCGAAAACGCAAAATTCAAAAAGCGGAACTGTTAACCAGTACGCCAATAAAAAAAACAACAAAGGGAGAAGGAAGAAAAAAGAATCATATTAGAAAAAAATCTGATGGAAAGAAAAGAAATTTAAAAGACAGTGCTTTTGCAAGCAAAAAGTCAGAGGCTGCTAGAAAGAAAAAAGAATTGCAAATGTTCCTTCCACAAGTGGGAGCAGAACCATGAAAATGGGGCTGGCAACTGTCAAAGTGGCGCTAGCATCGCAAAGACCAATAACAAAGTATTTTTGTATGAAGAAAATTGTAAAGAAGCTATTATTGTTGAAATGCCTGGTTGTTGTGTGCCAAATTGTACAGAAAATGGAGGGCATAAGTTTCCTCGAGATGCGAAACTTAAAAAATTGTGGTTCAAAGCAATAAGACGTGTTAAATTTGAGCCTAAAAGCGGGGCGAGAGTTTGTCATAAACACTTTGTTGACAATGATTATGGAAAGATCGGTAAATACTCAGGTATGTACCAAGTGCTTAATCAAAAGCTAAAAGTAATTGCATAAAGGGTCGCTGGGTCACATTAATAAAAATTATATAACATAACCTATATCTAATACTAAATCTAAATAACATAATTTATTGTTTCAAAATTTAAGTAAATAAACTAAATATAATATAAAGCCTGCTATTTATGTCTTTCCATGGATACAACACCAGCGCAGAATTTTGAAAAAGACTTCCTTCCGTTTTTACATGAACCGTCCAGCCTACCTCATCAGAAACTGCTCGAGAAAAACGTCTTAGAATTCGTACTAGCAGAAGAAACTTATTTCAAGAAAAAGATTTAAGTACTCAAAGCACTAATGATATCCAGATATTAGATGATGTAAATGTATCCCATCAAGTTGATATTTCAATAAACCAGCCATTAAGCTCAGATATAATCTCTGAGGTAGACCAAATAAGTTGCACAAAATGGACGCAAACATCAAACATTTTAAGAATGTTTTCAACTGATCTTTTGTTGACTGACAATGAAAGTGTTAACTATTATACAGGTCTTGAAAGTTACTCCAAATTTAAATTAGTATTATCGACTCTGATGCCAATGGCAAATGACATAAAATATCCAGATAAAGGTCCAATAGTTCAATAATAAAGGTCCAGAGTTGTTGGGTTATCCACAGATGATCAATTTTTAATGCTTCTAATAAAATTAAGGCGAAACAAACCAGATTTCGAGATAGGTAAAATATTTGGTGTTAGTAAAACAATAGTCTCAAATGTGTTAATATTGTGGATTAATTTTGTAAATGACATTTGGAAACTAAGGCTGATTTTAGTCTCACGCTCACCATCAGCGCTCATAGCTCAGCGCGTAGTTTGTCAGCGCTGAGGCTCAGCGTGGCTCGTGGTCAGTACGATACTAAATATCGTACTGACCGCCTTACTTTACAGACGACGACCAAAATGCGGAGTGTATTAATTATTGCTGCTTTGTACTATCTATCCCAAAAAAATAAAAACCGGCGGCGACGAAGACTCTATGTTCATCCATTAATTGAGCAGAGAGCCGTTGCAGGAGACTTTGTTTTGTTATATAGCAGTTTGAGGGTTGACGAAAGTAAATTCTTTAATTACTTTCGAATGTCAACTAGAACTTTTGACGAATTACTGGCAAAGATACAGGAGAAACTGGTCCATTGCAGCTTACGACGTGTACCTATACCACCGATTGAACGACTAATGGTGACTTTAAGGTAAGAAAAAAACATATGTACTCGTTTTATCATTATGTTTAATTATAGTAAAGTAAGAGAACAACATATTTATTATTATAAAGTTTCATAAGGACACATAAAAAAATAAAAAAAATATAATAAGTAATTGAACACATATAATTATTTATTCATCAGAGTCTCGCTGTTTGATTACCAGAGTAACCATGATTCGCATTGTTGGTTTCGTACTCTGGGTAAGCTGGAATCTGACAATTGTATGATGATGCATATCTTGCGTCGTTGGAGTAAGAGCTATTTGAGCTATTTGATCTGTTGTAATTTCGAATATCCATGGCTTCTCGTAGCACTCTCGATCTAAACTCCAGCTTTTGTCCTACATCAAAACTTTTTAAAATTGGACCCAAAGAAGCGAAAAAAGCCAGGTCGTCAGCGGCAAGATCTGGGGTTTGGTTACTTAATAAAGTTAATAATTCTTTTTCAAATGGAGAACTTTCTGGATTTTTTTTCGGGGCCCTTCTTTTTCTCTTTTCCAACCAAGGTTTTTGTGATGATGCTGAATCAACACCACGGTCAATCTGCTCACTGAGTTGAGTGTTTGAAAAAACTTGCTGCATTAATATATCAGAATCTTGAGTATTTTCTGAAGTCCCATACTATCCAATGTATTATCTATATTTACTGAGGGTGAGGGAAGGGAAGAGTTATTCAGTGATTCATCAACTTCATTCTCAACTGTTGGAGCTAGGAAGCTTAATTCTTCATAATAGATGTACTTTTTGTATTTTGGTGCAGCACTTCCAGAGGGCGTTTTTTTAATTGCGTTCTTTGTTCTAAAACACGCGTCCGGGCTGTTTTCCACCTTGTTGAACCAGTTTTACTGAAATAATAAAAACTTTTTTTTTTAGATTTCTTGCTACGGGTCGAACATATACAGATTTGCAGTATTCATTTAGGATGGGAATCGCAACAATCAGTAAGATCGTGGATGAAGTGTGTAAAGTTATATGGGAAACGCTACACGATGAATGTATACCATCAAATACTCCTGATATGTGGCAAAATATTGCTAACGGTTTTCTACAAAAGACCAACATTCCAAATTGCATCGGAGCTATTGATGGCAAGCACATCCGAATCGTAAATCCAACCGGTGGTGGATCAATATTCTACAACTATAAACATTTTTACTCCATAGTTCTGCTAGCTATGTGCGATGCAGATTATTGTTTTACATATGTAAACTGTCACGGACAGACCTTTATTAACTCTATAATCTTTTCTACATCTAGGACAGTGGTTGTTCTTTTCTTTTGGGCTGTCATTAATTGTCATTTTTTTTTTAATCAGTATATTTGTTTCGGCTTTATATATTTTTATGTAATATTTTCCGCAATATACCTATTTCCCTACCCCATCTGCCTTTTCCTTTGCTGTCCACGACATCTTGGTCCTTCAGCCGTTATTATTTTCTTTATTTGAATTAGCAACAAAATTATGCTCACGCGAGCTAAGGCAGCAATGGAAATGGCGGAGCCCTCTCAAGTTGAAGGTGGGGACCTAGGAAATCGCGATGCTGTTTCTTCAGTAGGTTCCTTTTCAGCCACGTCTTCACAACAGGCAAATTTAGTCGCACGGCAAAAGGCCGTAGAAGCAAAGCTTCAGCGCAAACTTGCCGCTAACTAAACGGACTGTGATGGCCGAAGAGGCAGCCGCTCGAGCAGAGTATGAAGCTGAAGCTGCCGCTGTAGAAGCGGCAGGAGCGTGCAGTCGAACATCATTGGGTTCAGCTAAGCGGACGGCGCAATGGGTTGGAAGAAACTCATGTTATCAAAAATTCCATAAGGCCCACGCTTGCAGATGACACAGTATTGATTACAGGCCAATCAGCTCCCGTTGTAAACAATCAGGTACCAAATTTATTATTTCGTGATAGTGCACTCATTGCCACGCAACCGCCTTTTGTCACTCCTGTAGTCCGAACCTCGGAAGACGAAATGGCATCCGCGAGGCGTAATGACCTACCATCACCTAAAATGGCACCATGCAACGTGGACACTCATCGTGAAGATTTACAGGTGAAAGAGCTGTGTCGCCTAACTAATGCTGTCATTTCTTTATCACAAAATAGTATGCCTTTATATAATAATGTAGATATTGTTAATTTTAGTGGTGATATTGCTGAATGGCTTTTATTTAAACAGAGTTTTGATGATACGAAATCATCATTTACACCGAAGCAAAATGTAGCACGTCTTCGTAGGGCTGTGCGCGGTGCAGCTCGAGAAGTTGTAAAATCGTTGCTGCTTACAGCGGACGATCCTGAGTTAATTATGAGTAATCTAGAATTATATTTTGCTCGGCCTGATGATATAGTGATGCATGAAATAACAGCAGTGCGGTCATTGCCTAAAATGGGTAGAGACCCTGCGGATATTTTCAAATTAACCGCCAAAGTACAGGCGTGTTTAAACACTATAAAATTATTAGGTAGGCAAGAATACACATATTCGCCAGAACTAACAAATAATATTTTATCTAAGTTAAACTTTTATTTACAGACAAAGTGGTGTGAGTACGCTGCGTCAAATTATTTGTTGGGTAAGCCTTCTTTGGAGATGTTGACGGAGTTTCTACAAACGGAGGCTGCCAGGCAGGCGCGTTTTATGCCTCGACTTCTGTCACATATTACTAATACCGCTGCTGTATATTCAGACAGAGCGAAGGCTCAACAGTCTGTATCACACCGAGTTCACAACAGTAGCGTTGCTAACTCAAACACTAATTGTTTATATTGTTTATCTAATCACAGTATAAAATCATGCACAAAATTTGCCGCATTGTCGAATGATGATCGGTGGTCATGGGTTCAACAAGCAAAAGTTTGTAGAAAATGCTTGCGTAAGAGGCAACATAATTGGAGGTCTTGCAAGGTGAAATGTGGTGTATGTAGTCAGAATCATCACACATTATTTCATGATAATTTTATTTCAAATAGTTCACATACAAATGCTCATATTGTGGATAATTCGAACTTGTCAAATAGGCCTGTAGTAATTAGTGATGACATACGGCCCCATATAAACAATACCTCTTTTGTCAATTTGCCTGCTAATGACAGTGACAATACGAAGTCTGTTACGTTTTTAATCAATAGAAAAGATTGTATGTCAAATAAAGTTTTATTAAAAATTGTGCCCGTTATAGTGGCAGGGCCAGGGGGGAAGTGCTCACGTACGCCTTGTTAGACGATGGGTCAACCACTACACTTATCGACTGGGAACTAGCCAATTCTTTAAAACTTGTTGGTACAGAGGGTGAAACGTTCATTAGTGGTATTAACGGAACCCGCAAAGTTGCAACTAAAGAAGTCAGTTTCGACATAAGAGGAAAGAATAGCAATGATGTCTTTACTATTAAGGGTGCTCGAGCCATACCAAGTTTAGCATTGGCTCATCAATCCATTAGTGTACAAGATATCGAATCTTTTTCATACCTTCTCGATATAAAGCACGAGTTGAGTTATGATATCGCGACCCCTAGGTTAATTATTGGTATATGTGACTGGCATCTTTTACTTTGTAGGGAAATGCGGTGCGGTAATAAGTCGCAGCCAGTAGCAATTAATACGGCGCTTGGCTGGGCACTGTATGGATATCTACCAAAATTATGTGAAAATTCATCTCTTGTACATGTCTGTATTTCAAATAGTACCAGTAAGTATAATGTCGATAAAGATGAAAATCTCGATTTACTTATTAGGGATCATTACAGATTAGATAACATTGGTATAAAACTAAGTGAAACTTACACTGCCCTGGAGCAAAAAGCGATAGACACATTGCAGCAAACAACGCGCCGACTTCCCAATAATCGTTTTGAAGTAGGGTTACCATGGCGTGAGGAAAAGTCCTACATACCAGACAGTTATAATTTAGCCTTAAGCAGATTGAATTCTTTGACTAAGCGTTTCATGCGTGATTCTAAATATTTTGATATGTATTCTGTAAATATTGAAGCATACGTAAAAAAGAATTATGCCGAAGAAGTCACAAACTTACATAATTCTCCTACGTCATCTTCGAGGCGATGGTATTTACCGCATTTCGGAGTGACAAATATAAATAAGCCAGGTAAGTTACGTATTGTGCACGACGCAGCGGCTCAGATAAACGGGTCAGCTTCAACTCACTCCTACTGCCGGGGCTGATATTTTACAATCATTATTAGGAATCTTGCTGAAATTTCGTGAAGGTAAAGTAGCTTTAACGGGAGACATCAGAGAGATGTTTCCTCAAATAAAAGTGCGTGAGCAAGATCGCGATTCTCAGAGATATCTTTGGCGTGACGACATGAACGGTTTAGTCAAAGAATTCAGAATGTCGTCATTAATTTTTGGTGCATGTTGCTCTCCTTTTATTGCAATATATATAAAAAATAGGAACGCCAAAGATTTTGAGGCTACACATCCAGAGGCAGTCAAGGCCATAATAGAGAATCACTACATGGATGACTATCTCGATAGTTTTGATGAAGTACAATGCGCTGCACGAGTTGCAGCCGATGTAGTTTAATACATAGTCAGTGCGGTTTTGAGATGCGTTCGTGGGCATCTAATAATTCGGAAGCTCTTAAACTCTTACCACCACATTTGATAAACCAGGATGTAGAGGCTATTGACATGAATTTAGAAGGCCCTAGTTTACGAGTTTTAGGAATGCATTGGGTACCTAATCTAGACTTTTTTACATTTAAAATTAATATTGTAGAAACAGATTTACAAACATTAACAAAACGTCAAGTATTAAAGCACTTAATGAAAGTTTTTGACCCACTAGGATTCCTGTGTCCTATCATAACTTCAGGTAAAATACTGTTTCAAAAAACATGGCAATTAGTAAAGGACTGGGATGAAATTCTGCCAAGAGATCAGCTTAGTCTTTGGGGGGAGTGGCTTCGTAGTATAGCATCAGCTAATTCGTTTGCAATACCACGTTGCTATTTTTCTATTGCAAATCCTGTCGCGCGTGAATTACACGTTTTTACTGACGCGAGTAATCAAGCTTATGCGTGTGTGGCGTACTGGCGCTTTATTTACTCAGATAGTTCGGTAAAAGTTGCCTTTGTTATGAGTAAGTCGCGAGTCGCGCCGCTGAAGTCTGTTTCAGTGCCTCGACTCGAACTCCAAGCTGCGCTATTAGGTGTGAGGATGACAAGGACGATTTGCGAACAACACAGATTTACACCTACAAAGAGGTTTTTCTGGTGCGATTCGAGAACCGTCCTTGCTTGGATACGGGGAAAGGTCAGTGATTCGAACACTTTTATAAAGAATCGTGTTGGTGAGATTTCCGAACTAACGTTTGTACATGAATGGTTTTGGATACCATCATCGTCTAATGTGGCAGATGACGCAACTAGACTTATGTTAACTGATGTGAGATCGCTGGATAGGTGGATACATGGTCCTGATTTGTTGTTAGCTAAAGATATTATTTTTACTGCTGAACCCGATCCCGATATCACTAATAGTGCATTAGAGAATTCTTTAGTTATAGTTCCTGTAAATATATTTCCTTATTATATGAATATTGTACCAGATTCTCTTAGGTTTAGTTCTTGGTTACGTTTATTACGTGTTACTGCTAGAGCGCATCAGTATTTACGGTTATTGCGTTATAAACATGTTCGTACACCATCTCATAATGGACTGCACCCACTCCTTGCTGTAGATATTAAGAGTGCAGAATTGCACTTGCTGAGGCACTCTCAAGAAGATTTAAACGAGGCTAATTTAAAAAATCTATGCACTAAATTGGATGAAAATGGTCTGTTACGCCTTGATGGTCGAATCTCTGCTGCTGACGGTATTCCTTACGCTGTAAAACAGCCGATTGTTTTGAATGGTCGACATCATGTAACTCGACTTATCGTTGCCTATTATCATATTTGGGCTGGTCATGCTGGACGTGAAATGGTGGTGAATGAATTACGCCAACGTTTTTGGATTACACGATTACGTCCGACGGTAAGAGCGATCGCCACGTCATGTCAAGTTTGCCGAAACAAGAAAGCTACGCCATTAATCCCGCCAATAGCAGATCTTCCAGAAGAAAGACTTGCACATCATCAACGCCCCTTTTCTATTATTGGTTTGGATTACTTTGGGCCAGTTGAAGTTTCCATTGGACGACATAGAGAAAAACGTTGGGTCGCTCTCTTCACCTGTTTTTCGACAAGAGCTATTCATCTCGAGTTGGTAGCAAGTTTATCGGCTGATTCCGCAATAATGGCCTTACGTCGATTTATCGCAAGACGTGGTTGTCCCCTCAAAATATTCAGTGACAACGGTACGGCTTTCGTTGGCGCCAGTCGTGAAATCAAAAGAGAGTGGAAATCCATTCAACCCGAAGTAATTGACTTCTCAGTAAACAGAAATATTGAGTGGCATTTTATACCACCATCTGCCCCCTCAATGGGTGGTGTTTGGGAACGCCTCGTTGGTTGCGTGAAGCGGACCCTATCGGCAACTTTAAAACAAAGAGCGCCACGAGAAGAGGTACTATGGACCCTTCTCCAAGAAGCAGAGAGCATCGTTAATTCCCGCCCACTTACACATGTATCGGTGGATGTAAATGACTCTCCAGCAATAACTCCTAATCACTTTTTGATCGGTCAATCATCAACTCTACCAGTTCCTTGTGATTTAACGGACGATGATCTTTTGAGAAGAGCGAACTGGAAAAAGGCTATACGACTAGCAGACCATTTTTGGCATCGTTGGATTCGCGAATATTTGCCAGTCTTGGCTCGTAGAAATAATAGTCATTCACGGCTCTCAGAAAATGTTGCTGTTGGAGATATTGTCATCATCTGTGACTCAAACTTGCCTCGTGGTTTGTGGCCTAAGGGTAGAGTGACCCAAGTTTACCCAGGACGGGATGGAACTGTGAGAGTGGTAGATGTGCAGACAGCGGGAGGAATTTTGAGACGACCATCTCGAAAATTGATTAAGTTGGAGGTTGTAGGTAGTAATGTTAGTATTTAGTAATGTTTGTTGATTTAAATTTTCATTATCCATGTATTTATCATTTGTTATTTGGTTTAGGCTAAGGTTTGCCTAGTTGTTTTTTAGTTCTGAATTTTAATACTACATTTTTTTTAAATATTAATGTGTTGATTAGCATTTACGTTATGAATAGAGTGTAGAGGTCAGTCCTTGTTCCATATTTTTATGTGTAAACATTCGTTTACGAGGAGGGCCATGTCACGGACAGACCTTTATTAACTCTATAATCTTTTCTACATCTAGGACAGTGGTTGTTCTTTTTTGGCTGTCATTAATTGTCATTTTTTTTAATCAGTATATTTGTTTCGGCTTTATATATTTTTATGTAATATTTTCCGCAATATACCTATTTCCCTACCCCATCTGCCTTTTCCTTTGCTGTCCACGACATAAACATTGGAAACATATGGAAAAAACTCGGACTCTACTATATTCCAAAACAGTACACTATTACAGGAGCCTTGAACAAAACACTTTAAATATTCCAGGACCTAAGCCACTGCCTGGAACAAATACTCCAGTTGAACATGTAATTGTGGGTGATGGTGCGTTTGGAATATCAAATAAAATTCTGAAGCCATATGCACGATCCAATATGACCCACAAGAAAAAAATATTTAATTATAGACTGAGCCGCAGTAGACGATACATAGAATCTACATTTGGTATCATGTCAAACAAGTTCAGAGTGTTTCATACACCTATTAATGTGAGTTTTGATGTTACAAAGAAAATAGTTAAAGCATGCTGCGTATTGCATAACTTTATAAGAATTCGAGATGGTTATCGTATTGAAGACACACTTACAATTGAGGGTATGGTGGACTTGCCAACTGTACCTACGAACAGGTCTGGACACGCTCTGCGAGAACATTTTGCCGAGTACTTCGTGAGCCCTATTGGAAGTGTGCCCTGGCAAGATTCGTGTATATTTTAACTTGAAAAGGCTTTGTCCTGTAGTGTAAGTATTCAAGATAATAAAATAAGAAAGTAAACAAACCAAGTTGTTGTTTTTCTTCTCCTGAAATATTTTCGAACAATGCGTCCACAATATCCTCCCAGGCTTTGTTTCTTGCATCTTTATTTTTGTAGAGTGGATCGGATGCATCCCACAATATCTTCCTCAGGCGTACCTCATCGATAACTCGACCTATATCCACTTCGCGATTTGCCATGACTGTACGCGCTGACGACGTCCGCTCCGCTCGACACAAGATGGATCATTTTTAAAATATGTATTATAAAACTCATCAAGCTTTGGGAGCATATAATGAATAAAAGGTTCTTCTCTATATACATATATAACTTTTAAATCATTATATGTATTTACTATTAAATTACAGTACTTTCTATCAGTACAGTATAATTGTCCCTGTATTTGATAGTAGTATGGAGTACTTGGTTTAAGACAAAAAACATTATCTTTTACATACAAATATGGACAGTTACTGGGTCAATCATCTTAAATCTACTGGCATAAGGACATTTAATTTCTATGATTGTGTCGGATCCTAACAATGCATCTGGAGAAGCAGCAAGATATGGGCGTTCTTGGCTGACGAAGAGTCCACAAGGAATATGCAATAATATAATAATAATAATAATAAAAAATAAAGGCGTAGGGAAGTGACGACCCCATCGCCCGCTGGTGGGGCATTTAATGCCCTTGACTGCCATAAATGCCCCATCAGTGCAGTCAGTCTCCCTCAGGGCAGCTTGTGGCGAGCTGTCGGTGAGTTGCGTCACCGAGGGTACCGATGTGCTTCAGGGGGGCGTATGCCACCCGCCTCTGTCTTGCCTTAGCCAGCCGGACAGAGTGAAGTCGCAAGAGCAAATGCTCGAAGGGTGGAAGTGTAATAATGTCATAACGCCGACGGCGTCTCGATCGCTGTCGCAGACACACCTCTCTACACCCTTAGCCGTTCACACCAATGTTGCTCTCTTCGCACCAATATTGGTCTGCTTTTTGGGGTGCCCATTTAGTGAGCGGCGAGTCACCACCTGCCATATTTAAATCAATTAGGAGGCTTTGAGAAGGCAGGTGACCGGAGTCTCTTCCATAGCCCGGTTTTCATTACCACCTAAATCGAAATGCAATAGGCCACAAACGTTTTGACCACTAATGACAATAGTTTCTGTGCATCTAACTGGGTATAGTTTTTGTCTGCATTTTTCATGGTGCAGATAGAGATTAAACCCAGTTGGTACACTCCACGCACACTTTCATTAAATTTCGCTTAAATGGCCTCTACGCGTTGGATCTGTATCCCCGCGCACGCCTTATAAAGGACCGTGTCTTCAAAGACACGTGATGTAAGCTACAATAATAATAAATCTTTAATTCAGCCAAACAAGCCATAGAAATAGGTACAATAGTTAAAAAAAAAATTACAATGAAAAATAAAAATACAATACAAAACAAAAATTACAATACAAAACAGGAAATTATAATAATATAAGTGTATATAAGTAATATAAGTAATATTACAGTAAAAACAAAATGCATCTACTTTCTATTCGCAGTAAGATGTGCATGTATCCAGTGTTTGAAGAACTGATTCATGTATAGGTCGGATTTGACAACGCGTAATAGCTCATTGTCTGAGTCACATACTCTGTGCCAAAACGAAGCCATACGGCTTCGGAGCACGGCGAAGAAGAATATCATAAGTGTTACAATATTTTTGTAAAGCTCTAGATTTAAAATCTTTCCGCTCCTGTAATTGTTTTGCATATTTGTGCATTGAGGTTGGTCTTAAATGGCATATTGTGTGGAAGGTGCTAGCAGTCAACCTTTTTTCTCTTTGTGCCAACCACTCTTTACTAAGGCTCTGGTCTCTGGTTGCTTCTTCTATCTGCTGAATTTCATCAATTCTAATAGCAGAAAGCTGCAAATCTAATAATAGTTTTACTTTAGGATCGACTATATCATAGTTATGGTCATTCTCAATAGTATAGGGGTTTGCTGGCTCATACAGTTGTTTAAATGGCATTGTACTATTTGTACCAAAGTTAACTAGCAGGTTTCGCACTTGAATTATAATTTTGTCTATTAATATTTTTAATAGGGTATGGTTGATATAAGACTGACATATTTTGCTTTCTCCTTGGCACTTTATCTGCTCGCACAGGAGTACCACCATAAGGCTTTTTTGGTGCATGAAAACTTTGAAGTCCAGCTCAGCCTAGCTCAGCGCTGACAAACTACCGTCAAACGGGGTGAATAGGGATCGTGGGGTGAATAGGGAAAAAATTGGGATTGAAATTACTATGGCAATATCTTTGACAATTTATAATAGCTTATAAAATGGCAATAAATCAATGTAGAATATATTTTTTTTTACTGGTAACTTTTATTTGACGTGAAGTTAGAAACAAATTGTCAAAACAGCATTCTGAAGTTTCGTGTCTATAACTACCTGCTATCGAAGTGTGTTTAATTTCAAAAAGTTTAATAGTTTTTGCGGTTAAATTGGTATGAATCGACTATCTACGTGGTTAGCGATTATTCTGGAGCCTGTATAACGTAATGTAAGTACAGTTGAAAAGTTTTTTACATCGTATAATTATATTTCATTATGAGTGAGAATTTATTTATTGATTATGAGGTTTTTAGGTACGCGTACGGGGTTTATAGGTATGACTGAGGGGTCAATAGGGACGCCATATCAACTAAATAGGGACGATGCAGTGTGTCTAGAGACAGTAAAGGGCCTATAGGAACAGGGTTGTCACTTGATTTATAGTCATTTAAAAAAGCTTGTATCTACCTACTCGCAATATACATTTAGTATTATTTCAATATTTTTAATGTGTAGCTTTCGACGAAACAAAAATATTGCTTAATAGTTTGAAGTTTATGCCTTTTTTTTGTACGTAATTCTATGCTATTGTAGCTGCCAAGTTAACACCATTTGGACGTAGTACCATGTGTTGTTTAGAAGATCGCAAGCTTCTTTCGTTTTTAGTGTAAAAATAATAATAGGATGGGAATAATATACATTATTTACATAGCATGCTAGCTTGTTACGATTATATTTCATTAATCTTGTTTCAGATTCCTAACTATCAATAATGCCGCGAACATATAAACCAAGTCATGAAAAAACATATAAAAAATATGACGAGCTACTCATGGAACAGGCATTAATCGAGTACAACACCACTAATAAGACTTTAATAGAGATTGCAAAAAAATATAATATATCCAAATCGGTGCTTCATAGGCACAATACTTTTATAATGAAAAAACAAGGTGGACAAACTGCATTAGCACCAGATGCAGAAGAATACCTAATCCAATATATCAATGTTTGTTCCGAATGGGGATATCCCCTAGAAATAATAGATTTCCGACTCCTAATAAAAGGGTACCTTGACAAGATAGGAATTGAAATAAAAAAATTTAAAAATAATATGCCCGGTCCTGACTACGTAAAATGCTTTTTGAAACGACATAAAAGTAAAATTACCACTAGACTGAGCCAAAATATAAAACGATCAAGAGCAGCAGTCTGCCCAGAGGTAATAGAAGCTTATTTTGATGAGTTAGAAGTGTCATTACAAGGAATTCCTTTATGCAATATTGTAAACTATGACGAGACCAATTTGGTGGACGATCCAGGAAGAAAAAGGATTCTAGCAAAAAGGAGTGTTAAGTATCCAGAGAGAGTAATGAATCATACGAAAGGTTCAACCTCCATTATGATGGCTGCTGCTGCAAATGGAACCTTATTACCACCGTATGTGGTCTATAAGGCTCAACATGTATACGACACATGGAGACAAAACGGTCCAAAAGGTTGTCGTTACAATAGTACTAGTTCTGGCTGGTTCGATGGAATAACATTTGAAGACTGGGTGAGAACCATCGCTTTCAAATATTTTGAAGATAAGTCTGATACAAAAATTCTTATAGGTGATAATCTCGCCTCTCATCTTTCAATCGAAATAATAAGCGAGTGTGAAAAACGTAATATTCGGTTCATTTTTTTACCGGCAAACTCTACCCACTTAACGCAGCCTTTAGACGTGGCCTTTTTCAGACCTTTAAAAAGTGCTTGGCGGCAGATACTTTATAATTGGAAAAAGACAGACGGTAGAGTGCAGGCTACTATACCCAAAAATATATTTCCGTCGCTTCTTAAAAAGCTTATGAAAGAAATAGAAAGCAATGAACATAAAAATATAATAGCTGGGTTCGAAAAGTGCGGCATAAGTCCGATAAATAGAAATAAAGTTTTAGATAGACTACCAACTGCAAACCTGGAAGCTAGAAATGAAAATTATAAAGAAGTAATTGATCAAACTGTTCTATCCATGCTCAAAGAAATGAGGTACGGCACAAGTAGCGTATATAAGTGTATATAAGTAATATAAGTAATATAAGTAATATTACAGTAAAAACAAAATGCATCTACTTTCTATTCGCAGTAAGATGTGTGTGAAAAGGAGTAATAATATGATAACATAGCAAAGAGTATTACAACACACCCCCTTAATCTAAAATCTATAAATTAACCTACAACTATAAATAATTAATTCAAATAAATATTAAGTTAAGCCCATACCTTTTAAACAATTCAAATGTTTTATCTTTCCTAAACGTTTAGTCAATATGTCTGCAGGTAACATATCAGTTCTTAAAAATGCGCAAGAAATGGTTACAGTTGGGTGGAAGAAACTCTAACGATTATTCAACAAAATCTACAATTTATTTTTGTGAGGATCATTTTGATGTAAGTTTATAAAGTGTTCAGACATTTTAATATTCTTTTTTTATTCATTGAAATGTCTCAGTTATATGGATGTTACTAACCAAAAATATTACAACGCGGTCAAATTAACTTGACGACATCATCAAGGCCATCTTGACGAAAACAATTGAAAAATAAATATAAAACAACAAAAATTAATAATAATTATATTCATAGTATAGATATAATGGCAGTAATAATTAATTACTGATTATTAATGATATATGATAGATAACGAGGTAATTAATAGTCTTAATTTTAACTTCATTCTCATGCGTCAAGTTAATTTGACCGCGTTAAAGGTATTCTAATTTTACCTATAATTATATTGACGCAATGTCACAATTGCATTGTTTATAAACAATGTCCATGGCTCATTGGTTATCGTGCCAGCCTAAGATGTGTCTATGGTATGGTATTATTGAGTTTGTTACGAGTGCATTGGCACCCTACCCCATATATATGTTATATAATCAAACACAATTAGTCAGAGACCCCCCAGAAGTCCCGATGTCGCAACACTCCATGTAAATCTCACAATGAGGACCAGCACAGGTGTCTTTGAGCTCCAATCGCGGTGGCGAACAGACAGATCAATCGTTGATACTAGTAATAAGCCTAGTTATAGTTTATATTGTAATTAATTAATAAAAAACTAAAATTAATAACTTGTAGTTTTTAAAAAAACGCCTGTCGACGGCCCAAAATCGTAATTGGCGCAGTCGGTAGGATAGTCGAGTCAGGTCGCGTATTCCTACTTCGAGTCCGTCCTGATAGTCGTTTCGCCGACGTGTCGACTATCTTCAAACAAACGAATCTACGAGACCGTCGTAGGCGCCGCAATAGAAGAATAATAATAGAAGAATCGTCTTCATCGCAGCGACAACATCAAGAATCGATGAGTCAACTTCGCGCTATGCAGATTACCTTGTATATGTGAGTAATTAATTTTAAGACACAAATTTCTATTGGTTGCAAATCCTCGCACCATCCTCCCATATTCCTATTACTATCGAAGTAATTAGAATATTCACTTAAGTACTATCGAAGTAACTAAGTGCTAGTTAGATAGGATTTTAAAAAAAATAGTAATTGCAATTTTACAGGTAAATTTTATCATTCAAAATTTTTCACCCGCGTAGTAATCAGAGAGCCACGCGCAGACAGAGCGCTAGGTGGTTCATTTTAATTCGAATAGAGACACTTTAATAGAACAAGAAGAAGACGAGATGGCCTTAAACTCAGAATCGAGTCAAGTCCCTCACCTCTTTAACGACAACACTGAAAAAATATGGAAAGCATTGAGAATAGTTCCGGAGTTTGATGGAAACCCTCATGTTTTAATTAGATTTTTAGATATTTGTGACCAATTAGTAAAACTTTATGGACCCAGCCCATGGTAACGAACTTAATAATTCAGCCCTGTTAAATGGCATCTTAAATAAAATTACTGGCAATGCAGCTAAGACATTAGCCACCAATGGCATTCCTACGGACTGGCAAAGCATTCGGAATACACTGATTAATACCTTTTCAGATCACAGGGATGAGTCAGCTCTGTACACCGACCTCTCTATGTTAACACAAGGCACAGACACACCCCACATTTTTTTTGAGCGCGTGCAACACTTACTGACCACTATAATGGCATATGTCCAACTGCACGAATCTATTAAAACCACCGTAGAAGCCAAACGCACACTATACAAAAAACTAGCGTTACAGACGTACACCCGAGGCCTTAACGAACCCCTAGGATCGCGTATTAGATGTATGCGACCCGAATCGCTTGAAAAAGCGCTAGAATTTGCTCAAGAAGAGTTAAACGTACTTTACTTGCGGAACAAAAAATTCAATAGCAATCCCAGATACGTATCTTCACATCTAAACATGCCGCAACAAGTCGTAAAACCATTTCAGTTTCCCAACTTTAACCAAAACTCTATTCCACACGTTAATCGTTTTCAGCCTCCTATCAACAACGCCCCTTATAACTTTAGATTTCCAAATACACCCCAATTCAATAATAGACCCCAAGGTCAAGGTTTATCTAGAACTCAACAAATGATGAGAGCTTTACCAAGAGATAATTTTTCTACAGGTTTTAGAATTGAACCCCGACCTCGCCAAATGAATCATCAACCTATGAGTGGCATATCACACCCAGTGGCGCGAACTTTACCACCCACGTCGCAAAACAGAGCTCAACAAAATATACACGTGCACGAAACAACTGATCCATTGTACTCTTACCATAATTCCGACACTTATTATGACGAATATTCTTACCTTAATGACTACACCGATGACACAACCGACTTATATTCTTCCTTAAACTCCGATAACCCCAACAACTCCGAACAAGAACAGGAAAATTTTTCAACAAGCCTCTGAAGAATGCCCCAGAATAGAATTAAATCTACAAAATAAACGACAGCTTCCTTACATTCAAATTGCAAACCCCCTTTAAAACTATTAATAGATACAGGCGCTAATAAGTCCTTTATAAGTCCCGAAGCAGTAGACATTTTTTTTTCACGATATCAAATATCTTACGACCCGTTTGTAGTCACAAATATTCACGCCACTACCCAAAATGATTACTCAATTACCATACCATGTTTTCCGGAGATAAATGATGAAAAACCTATTAAACTATTTATCTATAGATTTCACGAATATTTCGATGGATTAATTGGCTTAGATCTTTTACAACAATGGCAGTCGAAAATCGATTTAAACTCGCATATCTTACACACTCAGTTCGCCAGAAATGCTATTCAAATGTATGAGTCACGGCAGAGCTTTAACTTAATAGAAACAGTAGTTCCTCAAAATCAAGTAAACTTATAAGCATCCCGACAAATATCTCTCAAGGTGACATTTTTATAAACCATCAATCAATATGTAATTGCTATATTACGGAATGCGTAACTACCGCGAATAATGGCAATGCATTTATAGAACTTTATAACCCCACAAATAACGATATAATATTTAATCTATCACAACCGATCACCGCTAACATCTTTAATGAGCAAACCTTATCAGTTAACGAGAACAATATGCAGCGATTCCGCGAAGTTTCGTCTCGCCTGCGTATGAATCATCTGAACGAAGAGGAACGCGCAAACTTAAGCTCTCTATGCAAAGAATACTCGGATATTTTTTACTTGGAAAACGAACCTTTAACTTTTACAAATAAAATTAAACATCGTATTAATACAACCGACGAAATTCCCGTTCATAGCAAAACATATAGGTATCCATATATCCATAGAAACGAGGTACAAAATCAAATAAAAAAAATGCTTGACCAAGGAATTATTAGACCATCTTCTTCAGCCTGGAGCGCACCTATATGGATAGTGCCCAAAAAATCTGATGCCTCTGGAAAAGTAAAGTGGAGATTAGTTGTCGACTTTAGAAAACTTAATGAAAAAACTTTAGATGACAAGTACCCCATCCCTAACATTTCCGACATACTTGATAAATTAGGAAAATGTCAATACTTTAGTACATTAGATTTAGCTAGCGGATTTTATCAAGTAGAAATGCACCCCGATGACATCCACAAAACCGGTTTTAGCGTTGCCGATGGAAATGGACACTTTGAATTCTTACGTATGCCAATGGGTTTAAAGAATAGTCCTTCTACATTTCAAAGGGTTATGGACAACATTTTACGAGGCTTGCAAAACGTAATATGCGTAGTATACCTAGATGACATTTTGGTATTTTCTACCTCACTACAAGAGCATATTGTTAATTTACGAAAAATCTTTGACAGACTTAGAGAATCAAACTTTAAGATACAAATGGACAAATCAGAATTCCTTAGACATGAGACCCCTTACTTAGGTCACATTATCACACCAAACGGAGTAAAGCCCAATCCAGATAAAATATCAGCCATTTTGAAGTATCCCCTACCAAAAACCGCAAAACAAATAAAAGGATTTTTAGGACTAGTTGGCTATTACCGACGTTTCATTCCCGATTTTTCACGCTTAACAAAACCTCTTACAAATTGCTTAAAAAAAGGACATAAGATCAATCTAACACAAGATTATATTAACTGCTTTGAACATTGCAAAACTTTACTCATTAATGACCCTATTCTTCAGTACCCAGACTTTACAAAAGACTTTATACTTACCACTGACGCTTCAAATATAGCACTAGGAGCAGTTCTTTCACAAGGATCTATAAATTCAGATAGACCAATAGCCTATGCATCACGTACCCTAAACGACAGCGAGTTAAATTATTCAACTATTGAAAAGGAACTCTTAGCAATAGTTTGGGCAACCAAATATTTCCGTCCTTATCTTTTTGGGAGAAAATTTACAGTTGTTACGGATCATAAGCCCCTTCAATGGCTATTAAATCTCAAAGAACCAAATTCACGTCTTACCCGATGGCGGTTAAAACTGTCCGAATATAATTTTAATATAATATACAAAAAAGGAAAGTGTAATACTAACGCTGATGCACTATCACGTCTAGAAATACATAACCAGGATACAGATTCAGTAATAGTTAATATAAGCTCCAGTTCTTCGTCAGACTCCTCAAGAACATTAACTGCACCCGATGATCGCCCTTTTATTAGTGCAAGTTCGACTGACACTGCACCAAGTCCCATTACATTTCTTAGTAGCCCCTTTAATGAACCCAATCTTAGGACCCCCATCAACAATACAGCACCTGAAAATGAAGAAAATAATAATCAATCGCCGTCTCTATTAGCTGGAAATAATATATTGGAAAATTTTCATGATAACTTACCTTGTGAAACGACGCACAGTAACAACGAAAACCCCATTCTTGAAATTCCCGTTTCTGAAGACGTACTTAACAAATATAAAAGACAACTTATAATTAATTTTACAACTAACTCGATCAAAAGTAAACCTAAAATTACCTTACCTTTTGAAACTTTCAAAAGAACCTCCGTTCAAGTTTGCCAGGATACACTAGAGCAAGATTTAATATCTATAGTTAAAAATCATATAAATCCCAAAATATTACAGCAATTTTAGTAAATCCTATTGATCAAATGTATACCATAGTACCCATTTTACAGCGAATATTTAAAAATTCTTCTATGCATCTCATTTTAAAAAAACGAATAGTAGACGATGTCACAGATTACTTAAATCAGCAAGATATAATTTCAAAATATCATGAAGGAAAAACGAATCATCGTGGTATTAATGAAACTTACCTTTCTTTATCTCAACGATACTTTTGGCCAAAACAAAAAGATTCAATCACAAAATTTATTAATTCTTGTTCGATATGTAACCGTGCTAAATATGATAGAGTACCGCTAAGATCAGAATTTCAAATTGTACCCCACCAACTAAACCGTTCGAACAAGTTCACGCTGATGTTTTAACTATAGAACGCGATAAATACTTAACTATTATAGATTCCTTTTCCAAATACGCACAAGCGTATATACTTCCCGATTGTACGGCACCAAATATATTAAAAGCATTTGTAACACTTTGTACTCACCATGGATTCCCGTTACACTTAACTACGGATAGAGGAACCGAATTCACGAACCAAATAGTTGCAGAATTTTTAAAATTTCACAAAGTTAATCATCACCTTATAGCTGCTCACGCACCCAATGAAAACGGAGCCATTGAACGTTTTCATAGTACACTTTTAGAACATATTAGATTACTAAGAATACAGCACCCTAGTGAACCTGTCCACAATTTAATTCCCTTTGCACTTATTGCATATAACAGCTCTATTCACAGTCTTACCAAATGTAGACCCTATAATTTAATTACTGGACACTATGACCCTCGTGATCCCACTGATAATAACTTATCTGAACGACTATTACAGCAATACTTACAAGACCACAGACAAAAAATGGAGATAGTATATAAAATTGTACATGACGAGTCACTTTCGAATCGCGAATCCATTATGAATACACAAAATCTTGACAGAGAACCTGAAAAGAATTACGAAATAGATGAAGAAATTTTTGTTAGAAACCCCGCAGCAACACGACAAAAGTTAGCCCCCCGATACACTAGTGACAAAGTAGTTGGCAATCTACCTATTCATATATATACTTCCAAAAAAACGAGGCCCAGTAGCAAAAAATCGTCTGAAACGAAATAAAAAAAAAATTAAAAGCTCTACATTGTTACAGGACACTGTTACTCACCCTCGCAACAACAATGTCCCTGGCCCAAGCAGACTTACAAATGACCAACATACGACTTGACGACTTATCGCAAGGACCCGGCCTATTGCCCTTTGAATTAGGAAAAACTAGAATCATTTCCCACAATCACATTTTTCTCGAGGATATCGATCTTGGTAAGATAGAACAACAAATCGATACTGTAAAACTAGAACTGACTGACGTAGCTTCTAAAATCCCTAACCAACACTTCCTTCTTTATAAAAACCAAATTACACATCTTTTTGACAAATTACAGAAAATTACTATTAGATTACAATCATTCGAACCTAGAAGAGCTAAACGTGGTCTGATAAATCCCTTAGGCACCTTTATAAAAAGTATAACCGGTAACCTAGATAATGACGATGCATTGAAATTAGAAAATGCTTTGACAATTCTACAGAAAAATGAAAAAGAATTATCTATTAATTTTAATAAGCACATTAGTTTATTCAAAGACATGACTTTCCAACAAACTCAAATATTAAGTAATTTAACTAAGAATCAAAATAAATTAGGAAAGGCAGTAACTTATTTAATTAATGTTACTTCCTCAGATAAAGGGTACATAGCCCAATATGCGCAGTTATCGCAACTATTTAGTATATTAAGCGAAAATATCCAGGATCTCTCCTTGGAAATATTTAGGTTAGAAAATATATTAGCTTTTAGTCGCACAAATTCTATGCACAATTCAGTTTTGTCTATTGATCAATTATATAAAATTATTATAAAATTAAAGGCACTATATAGCCCTATATCAATTTTAAATATCGATACAAGATATTACTATGATTTAATAAGCTTACATTCATATTATATAGATAAGAAGATAGTTATAGTACTTAAATTTCCTATCATGTCCTCAACGACCTATAACCTTTACATGTTATGTCCTGTGCCCAATAATAATTCCGAAATAATTATACCACCATATCCTTTTATTGCAATCAACTCCCAGGAATATGTGTATATGGAGGCTGAATGCCCGAAGATCGACACCTATTATATATGCAAGCAAGAAGTTAACCATCAGACCCGCAATCAACGTGACTGCATATCGCAGTTAATTTCTCATCAAGAACTACATGAATCATGTCACACAACATCTATAATTCTACATAAGGAAGCACTACTAGAACTTGACAGCCAGCATTATATCATTACATTCCCAAAGGCAACGAAAGTACATTTATTCTGCAAAGAAGAAGATCGACATCAGATTTTGCAAGGCAGTTACTTAGCAACAATCCACGAGATTGCAATATCAAAGCACCTGCATTCTCAATCATCAACATCGATGGTAAAGTACGAGGAAAAGTTATTGAAATTATGCAATTACCGAAAATTGAATCATCAAACTCTTTGAAACGATTGCCCAGATACAAACTTACGACAATCGACTTAAGCAAATTGCACAATATCCAACATCAAGTACTTATGGAGCCCCATATACCTTATGAATCATCAGTTATGCGAATTATCTACCACACAACAATACCGATGTACGGAATTATAATAAGTGCAGCTGTACTGATAACCATTGGATGCATACTATACTATAAGAAGAAATCCGCGCGATATGATACCAAATCAGTTCAAGAGAATATCGAGATGTCTACGCAAGAGCGCAGAGCCGCAACATTTGCATTAGACATTGGCAAATAGTTGCTCATCTAGGCGGGGAGGTGTTACGAGTGCATTGGCACCCTACCCCATATATATGTTATATAATCAAACACAATTAGTCAGAGACCCCCCAAGAAGTCCCGATGTCGCAACACTCCATGTAAATCTCACAATGAGGACCAGCACAGGTGTCTTTGAGCTCCAATCGCGGTGGCGAACAGACAGATCAATCGTTGATCACTAGTAATAAGCCTAGTTATAGTTTATATTGTAATTAATTAATAAAAAACTAAAATTAATAACTTGTAGTTTTTAAAAAAACGCCTGTCGACGGCCCAAAATCGTAATTAGTTAGTATGCCACCAAACCACAACTTACTGTGGCCACATGAAATAAATAATTTATAAATATTAACTAAGATTTTTATTTCATTAACAATTACCAAGGGATATGGAGAACTACGTGCAATTCAAAATCATGGGTTCAGTCAAGATAAAAATGAAACCAAATTGTGTGCCTTCAAAATTTGCATGTCTGGAAGGTGCAATGGAAAACACAGGAGTTACCCAGGAAACTAATTTA
The DNA here is from genome assembly GCA_036419045.1 of Scirpophaga incertulas. Lineage (NCBI taxonomy): Eukaryota > Metazoa > Arthropoda > Insecta > Lepidoptera > Crambidae > Scirpophaga > Scirpophaga incertulas. The sequence goes on from JAYEAL010000147.1 coordinate 166,021, forward strand.
CCTAGTGGAGAATGTAGTTCAACTGCATTTATTGACAGTAAAATTGAAAAATCTACCCAGACTTCTCTTTCAACTTCCACTAAATCAATACAGACTGAATCTGTTAGTTTAAACAAATGTGTTCAAGTTAATTTTAGATCAACATACAGAAGTAAAAATACACAGACTACAACAACAAAGACAAATCAGTTAACATCACCAATGAAAATGTCAACCGTAAGTAAAGGCACATCACCATTCAAAGTTGGAAAGTATAAAGGGAAACCATCATCATTTGGCAATACAAATGTAAGAAGAAAATTAGAATTTATTGCAGAAGAAATATCTGACTCTGAAGGAACACCAAGTTTTCCAAAAGATTGTACATCACCGTCTATAACATCAGCAGAATTTAGAAGATCAGACTACAGTGATCAAGGAAGTCAATCCATAAGCATGGAAGGAGAAACCTTACAAATAATTAGAAAAAATATTGAAAAAGAATTTGGTCAAAGGTCACTCACAAATACATTAGAAAGGATACAGAAAAACCCTAAGTTTTACATAGGCATCCCAAAGGACTGTTTTTTCTTGGTTAATATTATTCAAAGAAATATCAATATACCGGAGGAACACATCTATCTTTGTTTACAAAAAATAAAATTAAATAGTACTTTTACAGAGCTTGGTGATCACTTTGGGATATCAAAATCTTATGCTAGCAAACTGTTCAGAAAACACATTATACAGATAGCCAAAGTATTGCAACCATTTATAAGAAATTCAAAGAAAATAAAACATAATTTACCTATGGCTTTTAGACATAAATATTACAACATTGACTATATTATTGACTGCTTTGAAATTGAAATTCAAAAACCAATGAAAGCAGTCCATCAAGCCCTAAGCTGGTCTGATTACAAAAAGGCTAATACTGTAAAGTATTTAATCAGCAGCACACCAGATGGTATAATTAATTTTATCTCTGAAGGTTACAGTGGCAGGATAAGTGATGTCACCCAAGTTGAAAATTCTAAGTTTTTGGATAATATGGAACCAGGAATGTCAATATTGGCAGACCAAGGTTTTAAACACCTTGAGAACCTCTTCCTCCAAAAGGGAATAGAATTAGTGCAGCCACCAAGTGTGGGTTCGAAATCAAAGTTAAGTAAAACAGAAGCTCGTAAAACTAAGGAAGTTGCTAGCCTACGAATACACATTGAAAGAGTCATCAGACGTTTAAGGGAATTTTCTCTTTTAAAACCTCACTGTGTAATAAATACTAATTTGTTAAAAGTTATAGATGAATGTGTTATTGTAGCAAGTGCCTTAATAAATATACAGGATTCATTAATAAAATCTAGTTTAGAAAACAGAGGCTTTTTATTTATCAAGTTTTATTTTGTATAACAAAGGAAATATATTTGTTTCCCAAAAGTTCACCAATGTCCGCATAATAGTATTGATGAATTGTTCATCATAATCAACCTTTACAACTTCTACTCTTTTATTATTTTCAAAATCACTGTCTGCCACACAGAATAAACACTTCTTAAAACCCAGCGCAAACATCTGAAGTTGCACTTGAGCATTAAATTTTGCAGTAATGTTCTTATTATTTATATAATTTTTGAAAGTATTTTCTGATGACGGACATTTTATTTCAATTATAGTGTCATTATTTAATATTCCATCGGGTGAGGCTGCTAACATTGGATATGTTTGGCTGATAACTAGACCACAACATTCAATTTTTCCATATTCCACTTCAATAGTGGTCCTCACCAAATCTTCCAATCGCCTGCCTCTTTTCATTGCAGGTGTATCAGGGGTTCTTGCTCCCATTATGTAGGCTATTAAAGACCCATCACTTGTTTTACACCGGCTTACATCAAAAGCTTTTGATGTAGTAATACGTGCATAACGGAGCTCATGCCAGAGGTTTGATTTGTGCTGTTCTCGTGTCTCACATTCAATTAAATCTATGACTTGTTTGGTAAACAGGGGTACTATTTCATTCAGAAATTTATTCATGTCATTTTCATTGATATAATTGAATGACAAGTAGTGCATGCCGAACCGATTTAAATCTGGCTGGTGCTTTAAAAGCTGACAATTCTGTAATTGTTTTTGATTGGCAACTTTTATAAATTCTTCAAACACATTGTTGTTAATTACAGAAACAGAAGAACTTGCACCAGACATATCCTTGACAGTTATAAATTCTTACAATAGCAAGTTTTCGAAGTACAACTCGGCTCTTCACTTCTTCGATGTACCCACATCAAGAAAGCTACTGCATGCTTACATCCACCTAAAGAAGCAGGGCAGTCATCACAAATCAAATCAAATCATATTTATTTCCAAATACAGGTATAGAGGTGTTACAAAGCTTATTAAAACCAGCACTATTCCATATTTAGCCTCGTGGCATGCAAATTTACACAAAGAAAAATTTAGTCATTTAATTATTGCCTAGTTCTAGTTGTCTAATTTCCTTTCACAATTTTACGTATTATATAGGTATATATTGACAAAAATTAAAAATAAACATGAAAATAAAAAAATATAAAATTAAATTATTAAGTATGTCAAATATTTGTGGTCAAATAGAAATAAATATGTGTCGAAAGCGCGATGAATTGTATAACATTTGGCGTAGAGATTTAAGTAACGCGAGAAACAGAATAATTTACAACTCATATAGAAATAAAACAAACAAACAAAACTACCCGAATCTTATCCCCACCCCTTTTGAAAATACCATGATGGGGAACAATATAGTGTTCAGAGTCAAACTGAAAATTTGATTTACTCATGTGACCAAGAGCTTCATACTCTCGCATGAAGTCCTTATATTTTTCAGCGAACAAGGGATTTTTAGCCATTTTGTTTTCTAATGATCTTAATCTTTGAACAGCTGCGGTTTTTGTCTCACCTACAGTTGGCCGCGTTGAAAGCAATGGCAATCTGACCTGATATTTGCCATCTGGCATACGTTTAGTAGTTGAAGTGTACAACCTTTCGCATTCCTGGTGATTCGGATGAATGGGCGGTTCTGAAGGCGGTTCCTCCGTCTTCCAGAATCTCTCCAGGATGTTCTCAAGCCTGGAGGAAAGCAGTCCATAATTCTCTTCCAAAGTTCCACTTGATTGATCAGCAGTAGTTGATCCCATGATCACGTGACCAAAACACGTTCCATAGGCTGACAGACCTGGGATGAGAGTTGAGAGCTTTGAACCATCAAACACATAGTTAAGCATATCTGCTCCTATTATAACATCCACATCGTCGGCCTTGTCAAATCCTTCATCAGCTAACAACATGTTTGACAACATGTTTAGGGCTCGAGCCACCATCGTGACCTACCCTATGAACGACAGCGCGAATGTGTGAACTGGTACCCGCTGACACTGCATTGCCACTGCACAATAATGAGTTATGCTCAACTGACCGACAGTGAGCGCACCAGTTTTTATGAGTGCAGTCACGAGCATAGTGGAGCCGTAGGCACTTGAAGCAGTGACCAGTCTTCTTTGCCCAAGCCTTCCTCTCAACTGGTGGTTTTAAGCGAAAGTGCTCACATCGGTAGAGTGTATGATCCGGACCTGAACAAAATGAACATTGAACTGAGGTCACCTGATCATGTGAACTTATTTGGGCGTGCAGCAATCTCCCTGACGCTGCAGGCCTTGGTGTGTCTTGACCCTGACGTGTGTGTTGAGGTGGAACAGGCCTCCTGCTCCTCGGCACCGATGCTTCTGGAGAAATTGTACGGTGCACCCTGCATTGCTCATCCAGCAGCTCCAGAAGTTGGTTCACCGTAGGCAAGACCTGATGATCCTTGCCATATCGTTCTTCATTAAAGTCCTGATTCTGGCTGGCAACTTCTGCATAATCAAAAAAACTATGAAATATGACCACTCAGTCACTGGCATGTCCAACTTCTCTAAAGCCTGAAGTGACTCCCGGAGTGGGTCAAAGAAATGCTGTTGTAGTGGGTCACCCTCCCCTATAACAGGTAAATTGACAATTTTCGCAAGGTAGGTATCAACTAGCAACCTCATATTTTGGTACCTATCCTGTAATAGTTTAAGTGCTACTGAATAATTGACATCATCCATGGGCAATTGCCTGACTAAAGACAAAGCCTCCCCTTCCAGAGATGCCCTTAGGTAGTAATGCTTTTCAGCATCTGAAATATCCCTTTTATGAACTAACGACTGGAAAAGGTCATGAAAGGATAGCCATTCGTGAGCCTTACCTGTAAATTTGGGCAGCTCAATAGCTGGCAATTTAGCTATACAGGTCTGAGTTGGTGGTTTGACATCAAACCGTTGACTCCCTGTCTCCGGTTCGCTGGCCTGCTCAAGCCTCACCACCAAGCGATTGATGAGTGAAAATTGTTTTTGATATTGTGTCCTCTCCTCTTCCGAGAGTCCTCGTCTGATGCACTAATGATGACCTCATACGCCCCCATGAACTGTGGATAAAAAGTGTAAAATTGTCGCCTAGCGACTGCGGCAGTTACACTTCCTTGAACATCATCTAATGAAGCCCCAATATCCACTAACAATTGAAAGCGTGACCTAAATTGCATTTTAGCTGTGCGTAATGTAGTCATGATTACCTCTTAATAATACCACGCAAACAACAACAAATGGTACAATCCTACCACAATCTTATTCTACTGTATTGTGTATGAACAATTATAATAAGAATATATGAAATGATGATAAGAATATTTTGTTGTGTAACAATCAATTTATAAACTTAAAATTATTTGACAAGTATTCAAACACAACACTTGACAACCCTAGTAAACAATTAATATCAAAACTTATTTAAAATAATGATTTAATGCACAACTATAAATGTGTCCATATGATATTTATAACCCTGTCAACCTTTTACAACAACAAGTTTATATGATAATGTACAAAATTTATTATTATGACAATTGAAATGTTTGTTTCTAATATTGCAATGATGAATTTATGACAAATATACCTACCCTTATGAACTTATTGAAAACAAGCCGCTTGTTTCAATTAACCTACAAGAATGAAAAATATGAGTGAGTTATTCTATTGAACATTGAACAATGAAATTGACCAAAACTTATTTCTATTTATTAAAAGTCTTTACCTTGAAGTATTGAAATTAATATTTTAAAGTAAATACTGACGCTGACAACGTGACGACCTTGACATTGTCCCGTTATGTTGACGATCTCGAACTCACATGTAGGTAACACTGCACTATATATTTTTGATTTACAAATTTGAATACACTGAACTTATTTTTGGACTTGACTTTACACTATGAACACAAATAGCTTCGCTCGTGCCTCCGATGAGCGATCGACAACCCGTTGACCTTGACTCGCCGCGTTGCCTTTGTTCTAGCTTATCGTGCTAGTTCGCCGGTATTCCCCTCATGGGCCACCAGAAATGATGGAAATATCGCCCTGATACTCCGTTCTTGTGTTGAGTTTTGATGATTATGACCTGTATCTCTTACCAGGTCCCGGTTTTAGGTTAGTTGTTGGGCCACCACTTGCGTACACACGCCGTCCCGGTATGTTGCAGGAACTTATCTCGTCCTAAGGGAGCGGATCCACTTAGGTTCGCGAACCTTTGCGCTCCGCGCTCCTGCAACCGCTCTGATGGAGACGTTGCGCGCATCTCCATAAAAACACATATGCTCCACAGTCCCTTCGCGAACACTGAGTGAACATGTCGTCACCATTAGTGGCTAGTGCGGCGTATATTTTATTTCATTATGTTCTCGATGACTATAGAAGACCTCCTCGCTTTTGGGAATCTGACATTTACAAGAAAAGACGTCCGAATTCATTGGTGTTGGAACTCAAATCTCAGGAATTAAGTGGCCATTATAAAAACTTCATGCGAATGTCTTCATCTAATTTTGAATATTTGTATAATTTGATTCTACCAGCAATACAAAAACAAGACACAAGATTTCGAAAAGCTATATCGGCCCAAGATAAATTGGCATTAACATTACGATTTTTAGCTACGGGTGATAGTTTCACAAGCCTGCAATACTTATTTAAAATCTCAAAACAGGCAATCAGCAAATTTATCCCAAAAGTCTGTCAAGCTATTATCAATGGACTGAAAGACAATGTGAAGGTAAGAAATGTTTTATTAAAATTAGGTTTCATACAAATCAAAACAATAATGTGGAACCAAAAGTATAATTAAATGTAGTCATTGACATCAAAAGAATCCGTGCTGTACTGCGATTCACTTGGACTGCTTTGACCAATATCAGCTTGTGAGGTACTAGCTGTTGGGGATGCATGTACTGATAAATCATTTTGATCCGGTGTAGCTGTTTCTAACCGTGTCGTATAATAATTATGGGGTTGATTTGTGTAGTAACCATATTGTTCATGGGTACTAAAGTATCCTGCGTCAGCTTTAAATACGATATCACATAAACGTTGTTGTACCAAATTCTTCGTGCGGCGATCGTAGCTTCTCAATTTATTGTCTAAAAATTTACAAAACGTGCCAATCTCGTCGTCTTGATTTGACTTGGTCGACGCAGATTTTAAAATACCAAATGCATCTTTTAACATGGCCAGTTTTGGATCATGTTTACGTTTTATTGGAGGCGTCAGGGACGCATTTGTTGAAGTTGACCCATCCGTAGTTTGTGCGGTTGACGGTTGGTCGAGAAGGGCAGCATTATTACTTTCCTAAAAGAATAAAGCAAGCTATAAATGCAATGTAAACACTTTATTGTACAATAGCGGACCTATCCTAAAGAGGAACCTCTTCCAGTCAATATTTGAGTAACTATGTCTATTATATGTTTTTTTCAGTTGCCTAACAACCCTCAAGAGTGGTTAAAGATAGCTGATGCGTTCGACGAATTGTGGAACTTTCCTCATTGTATCGGCGCAGTGGATGGAAAACACGTGGTTTTACAGGCGCCTGTTAACAGTGGTACCGAATTTTACAACTATAAGGGCAATTTCAGTATTGTGTTATTTATTTTGGCCGATGCCAATTACCAGATAAAGTTTGTCGATGTCGGTTGTCAGGGCCGAATATCAGATGGTGGAGTATACAAGAATACTAAGCTATACTCTTTGATGGTAAAAGATAAATTGAATTTGCCAACTCCGACACCTTTGGAAGGACGTGATAAAGTTATACCATATTTTTTACTGGGTGACTCTGCATTTGCATTGACCGAAAATATGCTGAAACCGTTTCCTGGCCAAACACATGCTAAGGGTACACTCGAAAGAGTGTTCAACTATCGTCTAAGCAGAGCACGTCGTGTTGTGGAAAACGTTTTTGGTATAATGGCACAAGTCTTCAGAGTTCTAAGGAAACCACTTATGGTAGAACCAGATAAAGCTGCAGTTATAGTACTGACGATCGCTCACTTGCATAACTATTTAAGAGCTCATTCAGATACGTACTCTTCTGGTATAAGAGAAAGCGAAAGTTTAAGAGAGGATTATGAAACGTTGCAACCAATAAGAAACTGTGCGCGTCGGGCTCCTGACAATGCAAAAGAAATAAGAAAGGAATTAGGGGATTATTTTTTAAAGGAAGGAGCTATTTCATTCCAAAACAACTATTGACTATCTGAAACGCACGTACATTCATTAAACACAAAACCGGAATCTTCACAATTCACACACAAAAAAACACATCTATCTAAGAACATGCACCAATCAAATCCAAACCCATCACTGAAAACAATATCAAAATCGGATCATTAATTTAGAAGATAGGTAAAAAGTAATGTTCCCAACATTACTTTGCACAAACAAACACACAAACAACTCTCACCCTAAACGCATATACCGTCTCCGTTCCGTCGCGGGTAAAAATAATAAGTATAAATAAAAACTTACAGTATTAAATGACAGTCGCGGTTTATCGCGATCCATCAAAAATGATAATGCTTCAAATGCGAACCAATTACTTCGATATATTTCTGATGCACCTGAAATGTGAACAATAAAATAAATTAAACAACAAATATAGTGTTTTTTGTATACCACTTAATAATGATAAAGTTAGTTGCTATGTCCTTACAGGGCGTCACTTGTACCATGTATGTATTTTGTACCACCCATTATATCAGTGACTTGCAATAAATAAATAAAAAAAAGTAGTAAGTTTACCTTTCCAGTTCCACTGCTTTTTTTTTTTTTTGATTTCTCTCTTCGAAACCCCGAAAGCAGAATTTTCATTTTATTTTTGCACATTTCCCCCGATATGTCCATACCTCTTCCAATTTCCACCCAGGCGTCTTCTTTTAAATTTTTATTTTTAAAATTCGCATCCTGGGGATCCCACAGCACAGGATTGTTACGATACAACTCGATCAAAGTCAAACATTTTTCCTCCGACCACTCCATTTTTACGAGCCTGGAGCGTGATACGCGACACGTACACACTAAACGTCGTATGTTGCTCGCGTCCACGAACAGACTGAGCTCCCCTTTGTGTTCGCCTAAAAACCGCCACCATATTGGGTTGATGAAGATTGAAGCCACTTGATAATTTTCCTTACACTGATTGCTTTTATTTACTGAGTTAACAACTTATTTTTATGATGATAAAATGAATTATTACTAATTACAGCTTGACAGGTTAAGAGCCCGACGACGCCATGAAATTTTGTTCTATATTTTTTTAGTTGGCGCTAGCGTCGTGTGCGTCCTTTTTTTTTAAATCACAGATTATAGACCACCTTAGTAGAAATGAAGTGAAGCGCGGCAAGGTTTGAATTAAAATATACAAGCCAATTTTAAATATTGAGACATGTTCGTTTTGCGTGAACAATATTAATCAAATTAATGTTCTGTATCAGAGGATTTTTCAACTCACCTAACCATTGCTGAACTTAATGATACACCCGAAAAGAATGTTGACGTGCTGCAGCTTTCGTGAGTGGTAAACTGCAGAGGTTGTACTTGCTCTTGGTTATAGACCGAGCAAATCCTTCGTAGCGCAAGTTATTCAAAGATTTTGGCAACTTTCCTCCGTACATCTTGACTAAGATTTTTTCTCCTGCATCATCAAGGTCGCCTGGCTGCGCATTTGGAACTTTGAAACATTCAGCGGCTTCCCGAATTTGCGAATCTTTCAGGACAAGCGTGGTTAATTTCGTTTTGCCTTGGTTGAAAAGAGCAGAAGTTGTGTCACATCCGGAGAACGCATGACAGGTTAGAATATGTGCAGTTAATTGTTCTTTTGTAAGACTGTTTGAGGAAAAAATTGATGTTGCCGATTTTCCTTTTCCAGGCTTCATAAAATACACATTTTTGTGTCTGTCCTGTGCCACACCAGTTAAAATGACGAGCAAATCGACATCTTCTCCCACAATGATCACCGTCTCATAATTTGCAACAACAACAAATTCACTTTTCCGTCGTTCCTCTGCACACTACATTTTCGTAGCTTTTCAGTTCCTTTTTCTTTCACTACGTTTAACACGTCGGTGGACAACAATTTATCACAAACAAAACACACTTCTTCGATCGACATTTTGTCTACAACTGACCCTTAGTAATACCACGCCGACATCAATCGATTCCTTGCTGCCGAAATCTCTTTGGTTTTGCCGCCAAGGTAATTCCCCTTTGTAATACCGCGCCGACAAAGGGAGCCGCGCTGGCTCGGAGGCGCAAACAGGGGACGCGGCGTTCTTTGGCGGCGTTACAAAGGACACCGACCGTGTTTTTAATTTGTGTGCGGCGCTTTGATATGCCGCCACAAGTGTTTCTGAATAGCGTTGGCAACATTTTCTCTACACTGCAACTCTTAGCCGACTCTTTGACCATTATATATCGTATTCCGTTCTTCTATATATTCTTTACATAGCAGCTCTTCCCATTTACTCGGCAACCAAACGCGATTTTAGAGTCAAAACCTAAATAGAGAAAAAACAAGACGCAACACATATAATCTGTGTAATATCCATATGTCAAGCCATTCTTTGCGTTTGCGCGGCAACTATTACGTTGACTAGCACGGATTTGTGTAAAAAATTTAACAAAATAAGAAAGTTTGGTGATATCTGTTATTAAAAATGCCAAAACGTCGTAAAGAAAAAGGTGACTTAGAATATTATATCCAAAAAATAAGAAAGATCGAAGATAGAATGAAACGACGCCATAGACGTCGTAGAATTGACTCGAATTCTACCGACAAATCAACTGACACAGGTTAGTATCTACTTATAATATCTTTTTTAGGACCCTAAAAAATTTGCACACATGTTAAAGGGAATAAAACCAAACTATTGACACGCATGATGTACGTGATACATAGCCGTGGGCAAGCACTGTGTATACCATTATACATAAGTGAATAGTTGGTTCGCTTGGTTTATGTCTATATACTCGTAGAAATTGTCTGAGAGACTTTATCTACGTAGTAATTGTATATATAAAACATTCTCATTGGTAATCATTGTCTTACAGAGATAGACAAAAATGAACCAAATGCTGAGATGGTGGCCTCTAATTCCCCTATAAGTTTAGAAAGTTTACAGTCAGAAAAGCCATGTGATTCCCTTCAGGCTCAAATAGTTGAGTCAGAAAATATAAACCCTGTCATCAGTACTGAAGTCCTGTTGGCTCTGGGAGATTTAATGCCTGAGAAGCCCAAGTTTGGACCACCAATAAATAAAGACATAGCAAATTTATGGACAACTATACTAAAATCTGGACTTCATAAAGAGTATAAAGAAAAATTGATGGAGCAACTAATCCCAGAAAATTGCCCTCTTCTTCAGGCACCAAAGCTTAACCCTGAAATTATGAGCTCAGTTCCTGATTCCTTGAAAAATAGGGACAAAAAGATAGAATTGGAACAACAACAACTTGGCATGGGCATATCAATTATAACAAATACATTGACACAATTAATAACTAGTGATGAAATTGACAAAATTAAAATAATCACAATGCTCAGCGATGCTGGGAGAATTTTTACTGATTTGCACTTTACGCAAACAAAAACAAGAAGAAACTTACTATTTCCTTCTTTAGATAAAACATTCTTGGAGGCTATCAAAGACATAGAAAGAGATGAATACCTGTATGGCAGCAACCTAACTGAAAAAATTAAAACAATTAAAAATTGTCAAAGAAGTGGACAGTCAATCAAAAAATCTGTTCTTGTGACAAATAGCCGATCGGGAAACTTGTCAGGTCCACCTCGCCACAGGACTGCTGCGAGGTATGGACCAAAGAAATATCAGTCCTCAAGTCAGTCACAAAAATTCCACAATACTGCAAAGCAGTTCAGGGCCAATCAACCATACAAAAGGCACAAAATGCCACAGGAGAAACTGCCTGCCCGAACATAGAGGTAAGTCATGCTGGACGATTAGCATATTTTTTGCCTTGTTGGCAAAAAATTTGCAATGATGAGGCAATGCTTCAAAATATTCAGGGTTATAAATTGGATTTTTCTAGTGCACCATACCAATGTGGTATACCAAAAAATAATGTAACAAACTATACTAGCAATACAGATGTCAAATTATGTTTAGCAAATTTATTATCAATAGGTGCAATTTCACCATGTCTTCCATGTCCAGAACAATTTGTGTCAAGTACTTTTCTTATCCCTAAGCCTAATGGCACCAAAAGATTTATTTTAAACTTGAAAGCATTAAATAGGTTTATCCGAACATCTCATTTTAAAATGGAGGACCACAGAGTTGCAATTGCACTTATCTCACCAGGAGACTGGCTAGCTAAGATTGACCTAAAAGATGCATATTTTTTGGTAAACATAGACCCTCAATTTAGGAAGTATTTACGTTTTCAATATGATAAATTATATGAATTTAATGTACTCCCCTACGGCTTATGCTCCGCTCCAATGATTTTTACAAAAATGATGAAAATTGTAATTACACATTTAAGATCAAAAGGATATAAGTCTGTCCAATATATTGATGATCTTTTATGCATTGGATCTGATTTTAAGTCTTGTCTAAAAAATGTTCAAGAAACAGTAACCCTTCTACAATGTCTTGGTTTGTGTTATTAATTTTGAAAAAAGTAAACTTGAACCTTCTCAGTGCTGCCAATTTTTAGGATTTGTGTTCAATACTAGAAATATGACCTTACAACTACCTTTAATTAAAAGGCACATTATATTAAAAATGGTACAAAAATTTCAAAAAATTAATTGTTGCCGCATACGTGACTTAGCTAAGTTAATAGGAACACTAACTGCAGCCTGTCCTGCAACTACTTATGGTTGGCTCTACACCAAAATATTAGAACATCATAAAGGTAAACAATTGATGCTAAGCCAAGGAAATTTTGATGCTAAAATAAACTTGCACCCAGAAGTTTTAAAGACTTAAATTGGTGGTACAATAATATTGAAAATGTATATAAAAATATTTCTTTTAAAAATTATGACATTGAAATATTCACTGATGCCTCTAAGAACATAGGATGGGGTGCAGTGTGTAACAATATTAGAGCTAATGGAACTTGGACAAAAGAGGAGAAAAAATTTCATATTAATTACCTAGAATTACTTGCAGTATTTTTAGGATTGAAGATTTTTGTTAAGCATAAAAAATATATGAATGTGTTATTAAGGGTTGATAATATGACAGCAATTGCTTATATAAATAGGATGGGTGGTAGTCAATTCCCACATTTAAATCAGTTAGCCAGAACCATATGGCAGTGGTGTGAAGAAAGGCATATATGGTTAGTAGCCTCATATATTAAATCAAAGGACAATAAAGAGGCTGACGAAGAATCAAGAAAAAATAACCCTGATATAGAATGGGAATTGAATACCACTGCATTTCAAGAAATAGTGGAAAACTTTGGCAAACCTCACATTGACTTATTTGCATCTCGAGTCAATGCTAAATGTAACTTGTATATTTCTTGGAAACCAGATCCAGACGCCCTAAATATGATGCTTTTACTGTAAACTGGTCTGACTATTTCTTTTATGCATTTCCTCCATTTAGTCTTATATTAAGATGCTTAAGGAAAATAAAAAACGAAAAAGCCACAGCCACATTCTGGCCTTCTCAACCATGGTACCCATTAGTTCAGAGTATGTTAATGTCAGAATTAATATTTTTTAAACCCCAAAAATATCTTTTAACATCTTCTTTCAGGAACTGCCACCCACTACATCACCAGCTCACTCTAATTGCAGGGATATTATCAGGAAGGCTTGGTTAAGACGTTCCATTCCACCATTAGCTATGAATGTTATGTTTAACTCTCTCTCCAAAAACACATTAAAACAATATAATGTTTCATACAAGTTATGGCAGGAATACTGCCAAGAACAGGATTTAGACATTTATACTGCTTCAATTCCAAAAATAATATACTTTCTCACTAAACAATTTGAAGCTGGAGCTTCATATGGCTCTCTTAATTGCCACAGATCAGCACTTTCCCTAATTATAGGAGAAAAAATGAGTCAAGATGATAGAATTAAGAGGCTATTTAAAGGATTTTTTAAATCCAGACCACCAATGGCCAAATACTTATCCACTTGGGACCCTAATAAAGTATTAGATGTGTTACAGGAGTGGTACCCTAATTTAACATTAAATTTGGAACATCTGACTAAAAAATTAGTAATGTTACTTGCATTATGTACAGCTCAAAGAGCTCAAACATTGTCACTCATAAAAATAACAAATATCAGATTTCACAATGATGGTGTACAGATTCTTATAACTGATATTATCAAGACATCTTCCTTAGGTCGCAGTCAACCAAATATGTTCCTATCTTATTTTGAAAACAGGCAAATATGTCCTGTAACAACTTTAAAAGATTATTTGACATCTACTAAAGATTTGCGAAATAATATAGAATTCTTATTCTTAAGTATGAAAAAACCACACAAACAAGTTTCTTCAAACACAATTGGAAGGTGGATTAAAACCACCCTATCATCATGTGGTATAGATACGAATTCTTTTTCTGGGCATAGCACCCGACATGCATCCACATCCAAGGCCCTACTAAAAGGAGTGCCATTGGATGTAATTAGAAAAACGGCAGGCTGGGCAAATAATTCTGCTACTTTCGCAAAATTTTATAACAGACCTGTGGTAACAAATAATCAGAGTATTTTTGCAAATAGGATATTGAGTTGTTAAATGTTAACAGTTACTCTAGTTATGATTTTACTAAGTTTTACTAATTAATTAAATTAAGTTAACCATAATCAGTTAATAATGAAACTAATTTCATGAGAAGTTAAGTCTTAGTTAATTTTAATGTTTGTGTTTAAATAAAAAACATAATTAAACAAAAATAATTGTATACTTTATTTATCTTGATTAATATAAATTAGGAGTGTTTAAAATGGGACAACTTGCTCATTTTAAATACTACACCTTCAACTTTACCTTGAGCTCTAAACATCTGCTATGTAAAGAATATATAGAAGAACGGAATACGATATATAATTAATGATTAATCGAACTTACCTGTAAGTGAAGTTCTATCATAATTATATGAAGTATTCCGTTCGAAGATATATGTTGACACCCACCCATCCCAGTGGTAAAGTTGATGGCTGTTACATGATTAAGGGCCTATTTCACCATGTCTGAGTAAAGTTCTAATTAGTTACTTCCCAATTAAAATTAATCAGCAAGTAAAACTAAAGAGTAACATTTTTCAATTTCACATGCATAATTGAAGTTCCGATTAGCTACTCAACGGTAAAAAAATTAAAGTCGGCGAATCGTTCATTCATTTTGAAAAATTCACTCTTTTCGTTGTCATTAACGTCAAACTAATGTCACTGTCAGATAGTCGTTATAATATCTTGCGTTTCCGCGTTATTTAAATTAAAATTTTGTAGAATCATGGATAATAAAGTTTTAAAAAAGAGAGAGAAGTGCAAATTTTAATTCAGACGAAAGAGACTTATTAGTAACTCTTGTGCAAAAATATCGCGATGTACTTGAGAATAAGCAAAGTGATGGTGTTACGTGGAAGAAAAAAGATTTGGCGTGGGAACAAATTGAGAAACAATTTAATGCTCAATCTGGTGCAATATTCAGATCGAGCAAAACATTGCGGATCAAGTACGAAACCTTGAAAAGGACAGTCAGGAAAAAGTCTGCTGCATTAAGGACTGAATTGTACCGCACTGGTGGTGGACCGAACACAGCCACTCCGTTGGATAGTACGGAGATACTTTTGAAGTCATTGATCAGTCTGAGCACTGATGGGCTGGAAAGCGTTTATGACTCCGATGTTTTACCTCTAGTGCAAAATGAAGGTCAGTGATTGTAGCTAATAATTGTTGTTTAAATTAGTTCCTTCAGTTAAAAATGTAATGTTTTGGTTTCTTTCAGAAGATGACCTGAAATTATCC
Organism: Scirpophaga incertulas; assembly: GCA_036419045.1. Classification (NCBI taxonomy): domain Eukaryota; kingdom Metazoa; phylum Arthropoda; class Insecta; order Lepidoptera; family Crambidae; genus Scirpophaga; species Scirpophaga incertulas. The sequence continues at coordinate 181,410 of JAYEAL010000147.1, forward strand.
ATGGAGGAATACATTGTATTGCCGTCAGCTTCTGAGGACTTGGAGCTTGTGAAAGAAACGGATAATCATTTTGGTACCTATATAATCTTGATTTCATTGTACTGAAGAGTTCTAATAAAATAAACACATGTTTTTTGTGTTCACTTAACAGATGATGAGGCAGAGCCAACCATAAAAAATCCAAGCATTTTACATGAAAATGAAATTTCAACGGATGGTCCTATTTTAAAGATTAATGGTATGTACTTGTTAGATGTGTAATTATTTTTGTGTTTTGATAAGTGTTCAGTATACATACTGATTTACATTTTATTACACAGAAAATGTACTAGAAGATATTCAGGGTGGTACAACAACTCCACCATCAGGCAGTCAACCAAATTTAAAAATAATGAAGCGGCCTGCTTTGTTTGGTAAGAGATATGGCATAGCACTGTTGTACACTTGCTAACTCATAAGCTATAGTGAGCATTGTGATTTCTTAAAGTTGTATTGATATTTTACAGATGAGCCACTGTTAGAAAGGCAAAACATAAATAAAAAAAAGTTAAAGAAAAAATTGCCACAGAAGAATTTGATAATATGATCAATGGTAGATACTTCTCAGGTTTATTTATATATTCAGGTTTATAGTTTAATAATGTGTTTACTATACCAACTGATGTTTTATTAATTACAGATAATGAACTTGAAAAATTCCATGTGGTACAACTCCACCATCACATAAAGAATGGGATGTAAGTAGTCGAAGAAATTTGAAAACGAAGAAACATCCTGCTCTAATTGGTAAGAAATGATATGTCAATTTATTCATAATAATAACTCATAACTCGTAACATTTTATAACTAATAACATTTGGCAGAGTCACATGTGGACAAAATGAACATTAAGTAATTGTTTTATTTTAATAATACTTAAGTACAGTTCATTGTTAATATTGCTTGCCTTACATTTGTGCCCGGTGCATGGCAACAGGCTCGCCACCTGTTACATGGGGACCTAAAACATATCTGGCGAAATGTGGGAGTTAACACCTCTGCCTACCCTTTCAGGAATAAAGGTTTTTGTGTTTGTTTATGTTGTTTCTTGTTTATTTTGATGGATATATCATATAATTACTTGCGCCCATAGAACTATTTCATTATCAATTTAAATTTTGTTTCTGTTTACTATTATAGTAAATACCCCAAATAAAGGAAAGAAGGCATTTGATATGTTAACAGAAAAAAAAATGGAGTTGGTACAGCTACAAAAGCAACTACTTGAAGCGGAAATAATTGAAAAAAAGAAGGAATGGGAGTTTAATGAAAAGGAGCGCCAATGGAAAGAAGAAGAGTACAAGTTAAAATTAGCAAAGCTAAGAAAAGAATTAAATGATTAATTTAGTGATTTTTTTTCTCACTTAAATTATTAATGTTTTATATTAAAGCCTTTAATTTTATATTAGACTTTTATTTTCATTAATGTTTACATAATATTCAATTAATTACAACACAGTAAAATATTAATAATTTTAATTATTCAGTAATGGTAAAAAATACTCTTGTACAAGTTTATTTCTCATGTTGTTTAGAGTAGGTGGGGAAATGTCAATAATATCCTCATGATATTCTTGTAAATTATTTTCTAAATTTTCTCCAAAAGTTTGTTCATTTGTATCAATGGCAATATTATGTAGCACAAAACAAGAAACAATAATTGCTTGAACCTTATTCAAATTTAATGTTATTTGACGTCTTAAAACAGGAAATCTATTTTTACATACTCCAAAACATCTTTCAATTGTATTCCTAGTTCTAATATGTGACTCATTGTATAGATTTTCTGCTGGGGATGATGGGTTTAGAAAAGGTGTCAAAAGATAATTCTTAAGCTCATATCCACTATCACCTAGAAGAAAGCTGTTTCTAAATTGTCCACTTTCAAACTTTTGTTTCAATGCTGAATTATTAAATATTGTTTGGTCATGTACAGAACCAGGCCATCTAGCAACAATATTCATACATCTTAGGTGGCTATCGCAAGCCACTTGAACATTAATTGAAAAAATTGATTTTCTATCTCTGTAATTTTCTGCTGAGTTGCCTCCTGTAAGAAAAAAGTGAAACAGTAGTATATTTTTAATGCTAGGTTCATGAATAAATAATGAAATGAGATACATTCCTATTAACCATGATTTGTAACTTGCACAAATAATATTTAAATATTAACCTGGTGATTTAATTGCAACATGAGTGCAATCAATTGCAGCTATTACTTTGGGAAATCTTGCAATTTGGTAAACCCATCCTTGAGGGACCTTGTGTCATCAGGGAATTTAATTATATTTGGGCTTAGCTTTGCAATAGCTACAGTAACTTTCTTCACTATTCTACTTGCTGTGGGCGGACTAACACCACAAAAATCTCCAGCACTTCTCAAAAAGGATCCAGTAGCTAAATATCTTAATGTCAATAATAAGCACACTTTTGATGAAATTGCTTGATTCCTGAAATCCAAATGAAAGAAGGTTTGATGGTATAACAATTATATTGTTACTTTATTTTTGGTTTTTAACAGGGTTGTGTTTAGAGGTTAGGAAGGAAGTTTTTTTAATAGATATCTAGGTATTCCTTGGGTCTATACTATAGTATGCATAGTTTTATTATCACTCACCTTTGAGTCTTGGTTATTATATTATGCTTAATTAGATTATGCACATGATTAACTGCATTTTTTGATAACCGAAATCGTGCAAAAAATTCTTGATCATCAAGTTTCGAAAAGTAATCAACACGGACATTATAAACTCGGATCCGCGGAATTCTTTGTAAGGAATAATAGTCGTCTTCTAACTCATCTATTTGGTGCTCAATTAAATCCATTATTTTCTTATCAATGTATCTCTATGGGTTAAAACGTCACAGAAGCTACAAACACAAATCAGATAACCGACAATTAAAATAGTTACTCGCCAGTCGAACTTACAAATAAGTTACATGCTACTTTAACCGAAGATTAGCGTTATTTAAACATCGTGAAATTCGACATAAGTCTTACTTGCGACTTTATGTGACGAATAGTCTACTCGACACTTTACTTGTAGATGGTGAAAGAGGTCCTTACTCTAAAGAATGGCTTGACATATGGATATTACACAGATTATATGTGTTGCGTCTTGTTTTTTTCTCTATTTAGGTTTTGACTCTAAAATCGCGTTTGGTTGCCGAGTAAATGGGAAGAGCTGCTATGTAAAGAATATATCTTCGAACGGAATACTTCATATAATTATGATAGAACTTCACTTACAGGTAAGTTCGATTATCATTAATTATTACTAACTAAAATAATTGTTTATATAGTAACTATTAAACAATGTTCCGTTTGTTACAAAACACTGCAAATTTGATAGTTACTATAAAATGCTGTACACGAGGTAGGTAATTACAAATTTACAGCGAGTTACTATTTTTTTTTACCCTTTTTATTAACAAATTTCATTGTTTTTAATTATAAACAATGTTCCGTTAGTTGCAAAACGCTGCAAAATGAATACACGTTACAAAACAATGAGAACAAGCTAATTCCAAATTTGCAGCGTGTTACTAATTTTTTTACCCTTGTTATTAACAAATTTTACTGTTTTTTAATAATAAACAATGTTCCGTAAATTGCAAAACGCTGCAAAATGAATACATGTTACAAAACAATGAGAACAAGCTAATTCCAAACTTGCAGCGTGTTACTAATTTTTTTATCCTTGTTATTAACTAATTTTACTGTTTTTTAATAATAAACAATGTTCCGTACATTGCAAAACGCTGCAAAATTAATACACGTTACAAAACAATGAGAACAACCTAATTCTAAGTTTGCAGCATGTTACTAATTTTTTTGACAATGTTATTAACAAAAATCACTTTTCATCCCTTTCCGTACACCCCAGAGCGCTGCAAAATCACACGGTAAGGTATTTCACCTTCCTTAATGACCCCTCAAGATGTTTGCGAGTTACTAATTTCTTTCGGGTTTCAGGGGGCCTAAAAAGGCCACTTCGTGCAATATTGCCAAATGCATATCACATCCAGAATTCATTGCAGATTCTTAGCAATTCCTCTTATTTTCGTAAAATGGTCCAACTTCGAAATGAATTGACTACAATTCATTTCCTAATATGATTCTGCTTGGATGGTCTTATTACCAGACGTAATAATAAATACCGGGGTTTTACCGGTATATTTAAAATTGAGTGTAATCAATGAATACTTTTATGATTTCGTTAAGAATGACAAATATTATTCTCAAATATTCTTCAATAGCGTTAAAAAAACATCAATTAAATGATTTGTAACGTAACAAACAAATGCTAAATGCGTTTCTAAAAGTATTTTATATATATGGCAACATAAAATTTGAAGAGACAATTGCTTGCGCGCTCTATTTTTTTACTTTTAACAAAGTTTGAAGACACAAGTAGGTGTATAGTTTTGTGTTTTATAAATTTTGAACAGTAAAATGGAAAAACGAAGTTTTAGAGTGTCCCCAAGGCAATGGGACATTATTATAGATTTTATTGAGCGTAATCCGAGCCTGGCTAGGGCTCGACGCTATAATAATAGTGCCAATGGCAGAGCTGAAGTTTCAAGATTATGGCAGCAAGTTGCCGAAATGTTAAATGCTCAAGGTTCTGGCACTACAAAAACGGCAAAAGAATGGTCCATTGTGAGTAAACTTCGTTTTCATTAGTTGCTTTATACATTAATATTTATCCACAAATACACACTTATGTATGTATTTATACAAATATACCTTTCGAAATGTATTTTTTGTATCACTAAAAAGTATGAGAGAAGTATAAGTATTAACTCATAGTTCTCATACTTTTTAGAGAAGTGAGAATTATAAGTATTTCCTTCTCTTAATATTCTTACTTTTTTATGTATTTACGTGTTTAAATGCTTGTGTTAAGAGAGGGATTTATTGGTATATTCCTGTTACAAAATTTTTGGTAAACTAACAGAATGTCAAAGTGTATATTTTTTCTTGCTGCTGCATTTATTACATAATTTGTGTTAGTAAAGCTTATAAATTACATATGGTGTTAGTAAGTACTCATTTATAATTATTTCTGATAAATGTACCTCATATTTTAGTATATCAGCAACTATAAAATCATCCAAAATCTACCCTCTGATATTAAAGAGAACGGTTGTGTTTTTGTTCGCGCTCTTAGTAAATAAATAATTTTTTTTTTGTTGTTGTGGTGTTAAAGTGTTTACAAGAGATTTTTTTTTCATTTTTATTGTTGTTGCTGGAGATATGGCTGGATCGTGTGAAGCTTGTCGTGCCTCGATCACAGTTACCCAAAAGCGTATCAAATGTACACATTGCTTGCGTCTATACCACTCCGAATGTGTCAACTATGCTCATGACTCAACAATATCGCGGTCGCAGTGGAAATGCCCTAGCTGTGTAGCGGACAACGTAAAGGTGACAATAGCAACACCCCTGTACGGGATACTCTTAAGCCTGCCAAGGAGACATTACAAGTAAACGTGCCAAAAGGTGGTGTAGCTATCTCATTGCCTGTCTCACCTCCGGTGATAAGAGAAACACCTACGACTTCCATGGACACCGTCGGGATTGAAACAACGCTCGGGTCTATAACAGCGGGCCACACCACACCCATGAGTGATAACACCACCATTCTATCACAAATAGAAAACCTACTGGACGATAAACTGAACCTGCTGAAAAAAGATGTCGTCAAGGAGTTGAAAGGTTCACTGATGACAGAAATACGCAAGGAATTAAAGGGCATGCTCGCAAAATATGACCAGCTCGAACTCTCGCATACAAAATTACAAAACGACCACGAAAGTCTCAAGACAAGCTTTGAGACCCTTCTAAAACAGTCCTCGGAAAATAAAAATCGTATAGACGAACTACAGGGCCAGATTAACAAACAGCAACAGTGGGCCAGGATGTCCAATCTTGAGATCGTCGGTCTGCCTGAGACGACAAATGAGTCACCAATCGACCTGGTAATCAAAATTGCAAAATTTGCTGAGGTTTCATTGCAACCAACACATATTGAATCGGCACATCGTGTTCAACCAATGCATAGAGGAGGGGGCCGTCCCAAACCTATCGTGGTGAAGCTTCAGACTAGGATGTTGAAAGACCAAATCATTGCAGGCCTCCGAAAATCTAAGGGTATCAGCACGAGAGACCTAGGACTCAGCGGCCCAGCACAGAGATTCTTTGTGAACGAACACCTCACCCCGGAAAACAAACAACTTCTCAGCGCAGCTAAATCCCGGGCTAAAGAAAAAGCATACAAATATATATGGGTACGAAACTGCAATATTTTTTTTAGAAAAAACGAAGTATCTCCTGTCGTGACGATAGGTTCCAAAAGAGACTTACAAAAGATTATTTGAATTTCAACACTGAACTATATTCACTACCGGAGAGATTTTATTTCTTTTTCTTTATGTGTTATATATATACTTACAGAGTGTTTATATGGTGTGAACATTTTACAAGTACATTTCCAGTTTCTAAATTTCATTGTATATTTCAATGTGCATTTAAAACAGCATCAAGCACGCACTTACACAACATTTTATCTTACCAACACTTAACTAATACATTTCACTTCACTAACACTTTATCTGCATACTATTATCATTACAAAAACTACTCGCACAGTATTGGGCCTGGCTATAATGTTTTTATATCTTTCTTTAAAGTTATTGCAATATTTATTGGCTAAATTGCAAGGCAAGTTTAAATATAAAACCAATTTTACGCCTTCTAATATATTGTTTTACTTGATAATCAATAGCAACGGGTATTAAAAGGTTAAGTATATATTATCAAAATGTTCGTGGCCTTCGCACTAAAACAGCTGATTTAAGACAGAGTATACTTACACATAACTATGACATTATACTAATCACAGAAACATGGCTCACAAATGGATTTTATAACACTGAATTTTGTGATAATCGTTACGATGTCGTAAGATGTGACAGAAACAAAAATACATCTACGAAAAAAACTGGAGGTGGAGTTATGATTTGTATTAAACGTAATTTGCATGCGCGAGTAGCTCCCGAATGGGCATGCACTAACGTCGAATGTATATGGGTCACTGTGCCTGCGCGGGCGCTCGGCGCGGGCGACAAACTGGATTTACATGTAGGTATCGTGTACATACCTCCTGATAACACCCAGTCCGCACGGCTTGAGACGCTCACGACTGTTCTTGTTAATATTATAGCAAAATGCCCAAACAATAATTACATATTAGCTGGAGATTTTAATCTACCGGGGGTCTCCTGGTCTACTAATGGACCCATTATAAATAAAAAAGGTTCCGTACGCTTACAGGAAGCGATAATAGGTTTTGTTGATGCTTGTAATCAATGCGGTTTGAGTCAACTTAACCTACACGCTAACCGCTGTGGTAATATATTGGATTTAATACTCAGTAATGTCTCCATTGAAATATCTCGGTCTGACTCACCTTTGTTACCTGAGGATTCATATCACCCCTCTTTAGATTTGGACGCAACAGACTTAGTGTTACCGAATAAGAAACAGAAACCAACCATTAAATACTGTTTTAAAAATGCCAACTATGACGAAATAAATAAATATTTTTGCCATGTAGATTGGGACTCTGTTCTAATGGGTGATTCAATAAATATTATTGTGCACCAGTTCTACTCTAAGGTACGTCAAGCTATTGAAAAATTTGTCCCAAAAACAACGTGCACTCTCTCTGGTACTTATCCTGTTTGGTATTCAAAAGCTCTTATACATATTATCAGAGAAAAATTTAATGCACATTCTCGTTGGAAGAAGGGGGGTAATCCAAGAGACTATGTTGAGTTTTCCATGCTTAGATCCAGGCAAAAAAAAATACAGAAAAAATGTTTACAGGCACATATTAACTCTATGCAATTACATCTTAAAAAAAATCTAAACATTTATGGTCGTACATAAAATCATTACGTAGTAATAGCTCGGATTTGCCTAGTGTTTTAACCTTGGGAGATAAAACTTATACATCGGAACAAGAAATATGCAACGGATTTAATGATTTTTTTAAAAGTACATTTCAACTACCAGCATCGACATATATCAGTAATTTACTTGCATATCCAGAACCAAATGATACGATACATAAACTAAATATTTCAGAAAACGATGTTTTAAAGATAATGCAATCGTTAGATATTAATAAGGGACCAGGTAATGATGGCGTCTCAGCACTTTTCATAAAGAAATGTGCGAACTCCCTCAGTAAACCGTTATACAAAATATTTATGCTTTCAGTTAATGTATTTGGAGATTGTCCAGAAATCTGGAAAGAAGCTAGGATAGTACCTGTACACAAAAGCGACTCACGAAGACGTATTGAAAATTACCGTCCTATTTCAATTTTAAATATATTCAGTAAGATTTTTGAACAGGTTATCCACAATACAATAAGTACTATCATTTACAAACAAATACCAAACGAACAACACGGCTTCATGAAAAAGCGATCTACGGTAACTAACCTAGCTTTATTTACTGACTATATCTTTCGAAGCATGGACCAGGGGGCCCAGGTTGATGTGATATACACAGATTTTCAAAAAGCCTTTGACAAAGTGGATCATGTCATCTTGCTCCATAAGCTGCACGCACTAGGAATCCGTGGGGACCTTCATAGATGGTTCAGCTCTTATATTGCGAAGAGGAGACAAGCTGTAGTTATTGGAAGTGCTCGAAGTGATTATGTAATCATCAATTCTGGTGTACCGCAGGGGTCACTGCTCGGACCCTTGTTGTATAACGCTTACCTTTTTGACATCTGTACTTGCTTTGATTCTTCAAAATTTATTATGTTCGCTGATGACAAAAAAATCTACTGCAAAGTTAATACTGTCGCTGATTGCATAAAAATCCAAAATGACCTAAACAATCTCGTTGACTACTACAATCGCAATAGAATCACAGTAAACCCAAGTAAATGTCTCCACATAACTTTCTCACGCAAAACTAAAAATATCTTAAATACTTATTCAATTAATAATATGGACATCAAAAAGGTGGATACGGTGAGAGACTTAGGTGTTAAACTGGATTCTAAGATGATGTTAGTTGATCATGTTAATTTCATTGTGGACAAAGCATACAAACAACTTGGATTTATAAAGCGTGCTTGCCAGCTTTTTAAAGATATCAGTTGCATTAAAGTCTTATACTTTGCCTATGTGCGGAGCATACTAGAACATGCCTGCAGTATATGGTCTCCATGCTATAGTATCTACGTAGACAGATTGGAATCCATTCAAAAGAAGTTTGTAAAATTCCTCAGCTTTAAATCATTTAGAAGTTTTGAATCTTACTCAGAAGCATGTTTTTATTTTAATTTAGAACCACTGTCACTTCGCCGTAAACAATATGACATTGTATTTTTGTATGACATCCTATCAGGGAAAATAGACAGCCCTGAACTATTAGAAAACATTAAAATATGTGTACCTTCCCGTCGATCTAGACATACTCCACTCTTCCACGTTCCCCACTCGCACACGAGATACGCTAAAAACTCTGTCTTAAGCCGAGCTACCCAAGCTTATAACAGCCAATATTCAGAATTAGACCTTTTTTATTTATCTCGAAATATTTTAAAAAAATAAAATAAAACAATATCACCTTGAAGCCATAAGTCAGCCTTAGTCATAAAATACGAAGATGAAAGCATACACACAAAACAAGCACATAAGACACAATCACACACACACACACACACACACACACACACACAGAAAAACACACATATGCACACCTAGAAAATAACTTTATTTTGTAATTAATTAATATATAGGAACCGACTTATATAGTATTGTAGTATGAAATGTAGTTCTCTTTAAGTCATTATTGTTATCTAAATTTCTAATCCGTTTTTGGCCTTACTATGTATAAAAATATTTGTGACATATATTTATTGTAACGCTGTTGGATTACTGAAATAAATAAATAAATAAATAAATATAAAGCAAATTAAAGGCTAGTTGCTGATATAATGCAAAATACCAGTGCCAACAGGCGGAGGACCTGCAAGTAAGTTGCTACTTCTATCTGAGTATGACCTGAGATTTTTGGCTGTGATGGGAGAGGGATTTGGCCATAAATCAAGCCGTTTGCATCAACCCTTCCCAGAAATGGTAAGTTTTTGTTTGTTTTATTATTAGTATTTACAATATACACTTTATACACCCAATATAATAAAAATATTGAAATCCCTTACCGCGAACATTCATAAAGTGGTCTAAGAGATCTTGGATTTCTCAGATAGAGCATTTTCTTGAAAAAGATAGATTATATTTTTTATAATTGTGATAATTAAAATACTGTTTTATTTTATATAGCCAGAAGCTCCATCACAATCTCAGGGGTCTATTGCACAGACTGCTCCAACAGCTTGTTCATCTCAGTCGACTGAGACATCTAATGTCGATGTATATGTAATGTATGTAAAACATTTTTGTGTAAAAGACAATGCCAAGATTTCTATGGCGCCATGCCCCACCAAATTATTTCCAGTTACAACATAATTTATATATGAAATGATAGCTAAACATCTGCACTTTTGAAATAATAAAAGATAAATTATATTAAAGCAGAGGATCGGTAGTTATGATGGTATAAACAATATGATTTTTTTTCACAAATATTAAGTTTATCTTAGACTTTGAAGATGCAATTTTTAGTAGCCATCTACTATATCCTAAAAACAATAATAACAACAACTAATTGTTCTAACTATAAAAAAACAATTTTAAATCCAGTTCAAGTAACGCTCATACTTTATTAGAACACACGATTGAGGCTATCTATCAAAGTCATCTTTATTTACGGATTCGTAAATAAAGATGACTTTATAGACCTAATATTACATTTCTATTTACAGTGCACTTCTTGATATATGTAAATACATGTTATTATCTAACGTAATATTTTTATTTTATTTTGCATCAGAAGTAAAATGCGTTTATTCCTAAAAGCCTTTTATTGAGAACTCATTCTTACTAAAATGAATGATTAAATAACACTATTGAACATAAAAAATTAACAGAACAACAATTAAAGAAAAAAACTATTACCTATATCTAAAGCATTCGACTTAGGTCCAATAGGTTTATGTTGGCTAAAAGGACTTGTATCCAGTGGCCAATAAAATTCTTTAAAAAAATAAGCTTTAAATTCTCCGACTAGGAAAAGGCATAGAATTCCATTAACAACTATTAAATGTAGTTTTTTTTCCCAGCTTTTTAGATTTTTTATATTTGTTGTTAGGATCTATAATTTAATTAAATATTTTTCATAAATGTGTAATTACTGTAACTTAAATTAATCCTTGGGGCAGATCTTGGCATTCTCTTTTATTTTTAATTTATCACATGATTTTGGACTGAAATGCTTAAATTGTACACTACTTCCCTAGTCCGAAGAGACCGGCGTGCATGCATAAAAAGAGTAATGAATGTTGAAGAAGCGCAAGTGGTGTGTAAGGATCGTGCCATGTGGCGCTCGTTACTTTCTATGTATTTTCACTAAAACATATACAACATAACGTTTGTATACAAGTAACTGACTTTTAATTAAGACTTGATTAAATTAAATAATAATTCTAGTACTGAAAATACCTGTGCTTATATATATTTAGTTATTACCATGAGTTAATAATTTGCAACACTAATTCTTATTTTTAGACTGAGGAAGAAGCTGTTGACAATCCGACATATATTATAAATGAAAATGTTAGGTAAGTAAACAACTGTCTTTGAATAATTGTAATACTTTTATTTTGTTTTTGAGATTTCCTAAATCAAATCTTTAAAATTTCTTTAAATCATTCACTTAAAATTGTTTCTTATATTTTTCAAATTCACAAATCATAAATTAGCAATGCATTAATGGTACTCTTTATGGTGTGTTTTTTCATGGAGGATAAGAGTTAATCAATTCAATATTATTACAATAAATTCATGAACATTGAAGAATATATGTTCAATTAATCAGTTGCCCATTACTTTGTTAATGAATCAAGCACTTTTTATAACAAGGTCATTAACCAACCATTCCCTGTATTAGTGGGAAATAGGTAATCTGCTTCACAAAATATATAACAAATACAAATAATGTATATTGCACTGTATTCATATTTCTAGAACGGAGGAGCAAAGTGATCTTGTCCGTGAAGTAGTTTCTCCAAGCCCAACTCCTGTGGACAATACTTCAGCACCTCGGAGAAGAAGTAGGACACGGCAACGCAGTAAGAATTAAAAAATCTTTTATAGAACAGAACTTACTAGAGGGAGACTATACCTGGTTCACTTGCATGTTTAGCTATTTATTTACCTATATGTTGACAAATAAGCAGACTGCCCACTTGATGGTTAAGTGTCTGCAGTGTTTAATATAAAACATTCTTGTTTATTTCTTAATACATTATCCATTATTTACACATTTTTAGGTCGGCCATTGGCACCCCTGGATGAAGCCCGGAGAATCTTATCACGGGTTGAGATGCAGAGAGCGGCTGCTGATACAGCACAAGCTCAAGCTCTTGCAGTTATTGGCCAAAGCTTACAGAGTTTAGCTGAAAGCCATGACAGAATAGGGCAGAGTCTTTCTCGCCTGTCTGATGTAGCAGAACGGTATTTTAATTCTTTATTGGACAGATGATGGACACCTACACATCAACAAAAGTGGGCATAACTCCACCTTCATAAATTTATTAATTTTTGTTCATTTTAAAAAATATTTGATTTTTGTTAATTTTAAATTTTGTTGATTATTTATGTTCCTAAACAAAGATTGAACTTTATCTAATCAAAAGTAATTTTTAAATTGATTATAAAGAGTCTAAGTTGATTTTGTCTAGAAAAGATTTATTTGTGATGTTCAATTGTACTTAAAGTAGAACTTGTTCAAAAGTAGTTTAAGTTGATTATTAACACAATAATCTCGTGTCTTTATAGTTAATCTACTGTTATAATTTATTTTGGAAGTTCTTAACTAATCAAAAGTAATTTTCAAATTGATTATAAATATAATTTTACTGTTATTTGTTGCAATTAGATTTTACGTCCTTTTATGTATAGTCCAAGTTGGTTGATTATAGATATGGATATTTGTTCATGTTGATTTTGTCTAGAAAAGATTTATTTGTTATGTTCAAGTGTACTTAAAGTAGAACTTGTTCAAAAGTAGTTTAAGTTGATTATTAACACAATAATCTCGCGTCTTTATAGTTAATATACTGTTATAATTTATTTTGGAAGTTCTTAACTAATCAAAAGTAATTTTTAAATTGATTATAAAGATAATTTTACTGTTATTTGTTGCAATTAGATTTTACGTCCTTTTATGTATAGTCCAAGTTGTTTGATTATAGATATGGATATTTGTTCATGTTGATTTTGTCTAGAAAAGATTTATTTGTGATGTTCAAGTGTACTTAAAGTAGAACTTGTTCAAAAGTAGTTTAAGTTGATTATTAACACAATAATCTCGTGTCTTTATAGTTAATCTACTGTTATAATTTATTTTGGAAGTTCTTAAAAATTTACATGTTTATACTTTTCGATTCGATTGCAGATTTTATAATTATTAAGATTTTATGGTGAAAATTTGTATTTAAGTATTAGTAGGCAAACACAATATGTATAAAAAATATAATTGAACATGTTTATTTCAAAATATTGTCAAATATATGAAAACTTATGAGCTTCTAAAAAAACATTTTTATTATCCATTTATAATATTCAATTCAATAATGATGTACTTATCATTATGGCCAGGCGTTTGTAGTTTTGTTTCCAGTTTTTGATTTCTCGAGGAGAAATTCCTATAATCGGCTCTTACAATATCTACAGAATAAATTGCTGATATTTGTAAAGTCGGCTGTAGCCTAATTAGCAATTGTATACAACCATTACCCTGGTGCCAGCCAACAGTATACTCTGGCACTCTTTAGTAACATTCCTACAGAGTGCCTATACATGCTCTTTGTTTAATATAGTCGGGGTATTTAATTTAAACGAAGATATTTTGCAAATCATTTTTATTATGATATGATTTTGCCTAATGTGCTATATTAAGCCTTTCTATTAAAGCATTTCTTGCTCTTTCTCCAGCTGCAAAGTTATTTGCACTAGCCTCCGCTGTATGTGGAATCTGGAACAAACATAATACTTATTAAAGTAGATAATTAATTTTTTAATAATATAGGTCAATAATGTTGAAAATTTTGTTGATACCTACACTTCTTAGACTTCAAAGCAAAAATAATATTGTTAAACTAAACACAGACACAAATTTAATGCTAGGAAAATTAAAAATACCTGCATTGTACTTTCTACTTGTTCTTCATGTGGTGGCAATGACTCAATAGGCATTCTTGCAATATTTGCAACATTGTGTAATACTACACAGGCATTGGCAATTAATCCAGCTGTGGTGGGATCATAATGAAGTTTTCGGTCCACTAGTAGGCATCGCCAGCGTGACTTCAGAACACCAATGCAGCGTTCCACAGTGTTACGCGCCTACAGTGGACCTCTGTATAATGACGCTGAGCTGTCCCAGCTTGTGTGTCAATAATGGGTGTCATTAGGCTAGGTCTTAATGGGTAACCCGAATCACCTGAAAAGACCATATGCCATAATTTATCTATCTTTTATATTATTACATACATTTAATGCTATTTGAAGATAAAAAATATCAAAGATACTCATTATACAATATAAAGAAATATGATTCTCATTATTTTAAATTACCTTTGATAAGTACATTTTATGTATTAAAACATAGGTTTAAATTCATAATATTTTAAAATAGTGGAAAATTCCCACTGAAAAACAATACTTTACAACAAATAATACATTCATCATGTGACTTACCCAATAAATAAACTGTTTCGTTTTGAGTATGCAGATATTCAAGGTGGGCTTTTAGAGGATGATGGTTCCACACAAAGGAGTCATGATTGGCTCCACCATGACTAGCATCAAAACTAATAATATTAAGATTGGAGTCACAAACCTGAAATAAACAAATTTTAATCATTTATTAAGTTCATATATATTAAAAACTAAATTAAGTACTTGTGTTAATCTTATATTGCCTATTGTTTTAATAAATACTTTAGTTAATTGAGACTGATTAATTTGTTTTATACTTTACTATTTACATATAAATATTGGTACCTACAAAACTTTTTTAAATATATAATAGGTACTTACTATTTGGGCATTTAAAGAATGATATCTTTTTCTATTAAAATATCTTTCTTCATAATTTACAGGCCTCACAATAGATATATGGGTACCATCTATACAGCCTAACACCCCTGGAATGCCAAACTTCTGGTAAAATCTGAAAAATCAATCATAGTTATATACAATGTTGAGAGAAGCATCTAAAGAAATCTATAACTTCTTTTACACACCATAGATTTGCTTTTAAATCATCCCTATAAAGATAACCAAGAAAGTTTTAATCGATGTGTAGTTAAATTATTATATTTATTTCAAATGGTTTTAGCACTAGGTAATATTATTATATGTAAGTATTGCTTACCCATGTTGTACGATGTTTCTTTCCTCCCTAGTTTGAGGAAAGCGAATATATTTTTTTCTAAAATGCTCTTCATTGAGGGCTTTTGTTACAGCTCGCATGCAATTTGAAATACTTACTTGGTGCATCTTATTATATGAACTTGCTCCTATTATTCTTTGGTACGAACCAGAGGCGTAAAAACTTACATACATACATACATACACTCACGCCCTTTTCCCACGGGGGTAGCAGAGATTACGTCCTTCCACTTGCTACGGTCCTTACATATCTCTTTCGCTTCATCTACTTTCATAACATTCCTCATACATGCTCGGACGATTGCGGGTACTTCTGACCTGGCCTTTTTTGAGAACACTTTCGATTTGTTCGAAATATGTTCGCCTAGGTCTTCCTCGTCCCGTGTCTCCACTCACTCCAGCTTCATAAATCATTTTGGTCAGTCTACTTTCATCCATCCGTTCCACATGCCCAAACCACCCAAGCATCCCTTTCTCTATTCTTGTCACGATATCCTCTTTCAAACCACATTTCTTTCTAATCACTTCATTATACAATCTGTCACTCAGTTTTACTCCTGCCATACTCCGCAAAGCTCTCATTTCTACTGCATTTATTCTGCTTAACTTAATGATGCTAATACCTGAAAAGGTACAAATGAGTGTGAATTATTATTTCATTCTTCACTTAGGTATGCTTCAACATTATAAGATAAACACAATTAAAGTATTTTATTGGATAACAATGAAAATTGTTCATTTATTCTCTTACCTTAGAGGTTATACTTATTCCACTTCGTTGACTAGGCAAAAAAGGCTCAATCTCGTGGATTAAATCTAAAGATACACTTTTACTTAGCCTATACATACTAATAAATTCCGCGTCGGGCATTTCAAAAGAAATCTCCATATTTCGGAGTCTCGCATTTCTTCGCCTATTTATTAAACTTTCCGACACTCTTGCGTGCTCCAAGAAATTCTCATAAAGCCCTAAATCTGCCATAATTTATTTATTTTTCTTAAATAGGTCACACAATAAACTTACAATTCATACACGCCTACAATTCATAAGAAGTAAGCCCACAGTATATTTTTATGATTCTGCTCATTGACATTTGAGCAATTCCTATTTTGTGTCCATTTTACGAACATTCATACAAAGCTGTCAAATGGCAGAATTGCAACAAATGAATTGCGTTCTAATCATAAGATGAATCGTAGACATGTTGACCATTTTACGATTTCTAAAATGAATCACGTTATTAACATATTATGATTCTGCCGATACGGCCTTTTTAGGCCTCCAGGCTTTAATTAATGACTGGCCTATTGCTGGTGCAGCGCTTCCATCAAACACTACCGGAGTTTTGTACTTAAACTACTAGGTCGTAGTACAGCGTGATGAGGTAGGTAGTATTTTTTTTTATTAGTGTTAAGTTTGTCACATCACTCCCTGGCCCGGCTAAGACAAGGCAGTGTTGCGATCAGAAAAAAAAACTAGTACAAGATATTAATAAAATATATTTAACTTTTTTTTAGATATTAACAAAATATATTTACAAGAAATTTAGAAAAACACAACAACAGACAACAAAGAGTTAAGTGTATAAAATATGGGTTCCTATAGATTAGAAAAATATTTGCTCTCTCTATTAGAATTGAAAATAAAAATTAAAAATACACATTAT